>JAPEBW010001520.1:0-22723 GCA_027405785.1 Ophiocordyceps robertsii | reverse complement strand
AAAAAGGCTAGCTAAGTAGCTATAACTTATAGGTAAACGAAAAAGCGGTCTTTTTATTAAAGATCGTAAAAGCCTTTAAAAAAGCATAAAAGGAGTTAGCTACTTAAGTAGTTCGGATAAAAGCATAACGCATAGCCTTTATAACTTAATATAAAACTTTTTAACTAAGAGAATTAAGCAATTAAGCTTAAGTATAAGACTTAAAAGCTATTATAGGTTATAAGAAACTATAACTTACTATACTATAAGTAATTAGTTATTTTAATAATAATATATTGCTATTTACCTTAAGTAATAAGGCCTTTTTAGCTTTATAATATACTTATTTAAAATCTTTCCGCCGCTTGCCCTTTTTCCCTTCCTTTTTTCCTTTTATAACTATATTTCCCTTTACCGCTAGCTATAGCCCGCTATACCTTACTTACTTTTATATATATAACCTTTTTTACTTTAAGCTTACGATCTTTATACTTTTATTTTAAGTCTTTTTATCGTTTAACGTCTCTTATAGTTAAGACTAGCTATTCCGTAACTACTTCTTTAGCCCGCTTTTTTATAAGCCTTTATGCTTTTAATACGAAAGATATAAGTAAGCGCTTAAGCTTTATAAAAATAAGGCGGCTATTCTTTATAGCCTTAAGTCCTTTAATAAGAGTTAAAACCTTTAGGTTTAAGCTTTTATATAAACCTACGCCGCCTTTTATAGCCGCGCTTAAGCTAACGGATTCGACTTAAACTATAGCATTATAAAGGACGGCTTATACTACCCTCTTTAAACACTTAACTTAAACGACTTACCTCTTAGCCTTATACTATAGCGTGGTTTAAACGGCCGGTTTCGCGGTAACTTAGCTATACCTCCTGCTTAGCTTTTACTATTTAAAAGCCCCCGCTGCCTATATAATTTTTATAGTATAGCCGGAAATCTTTATTAGCGGAATAACTAGCCGATACTTAATGCCCTTAAGTTAACTAACTTCGCTATAGTCTTAAGATTTATAGTAGCCGCTATAGCTAGCGGAAACCTACTTTAGCTAAACGATTAAAATAATATCTACGCTATTCTTAACTATATATCTAAGGCCTAGCTTAACTAGTTTATAGTTAGGTTTATAGCGGCGTCTTAAGCTACTATAGCTAAAACCCTATCTCGCTTTATATATAGTCTAGCCCGTGCTATAAAATCCCCTTTTTAGCTTATAGCCGCTATAAGCCTTAAGGACCTATTTAGTCCTGCTTAGCGAACGCTTTTCCTGCCCGCCGCTATGCTTAGCCCGGTTATAAAAAAGCGTATAAGCGCCTTATTATAGTCTATCCGCCGTCCCTCCTTAATTAAAAGAGATAGCGAGAACTAGCCTTACGATATATTCCGCCGCTTAATCTTATAAAAGCCGCTAGTAGTAACTAATATAATCCTTAATAGGCCTAGCTTCGCGGGCCTATACTTTAGCGATAAGATTATAATAATCGGGAGTTTCCGCTTAGCTATAAACTATGCTAAGTTTTACTTATAGGCCCGCGAAGAGTTTAAACGCGACTTAACTTTAACCTAAGTAATAAAATTCTTAGGCTTCGATATCCGCTTTATCGGCTATACTAACTATACGCTTTATATTCTTACTTTTAAGGCCCCCTTTATAAAGAGGTTCTTTAAGACTATTAAGCACGTTTAAAACCTTAAAAGTAAGGAGTTAAGCACTAAGGCTATTAAAGACTTTATTACTTACTTTTAAGCGGGAATATAGATATTTAATACCCCGGTGCTAACTATACCCGTTAATATTAGTAAGACGGCCTACCTTTACTTTAATATCTTCTTAATAGCTAAACGCGCGTTAGTCGGTAGAAAGGTATAAGTAGTAGCGCCGTATAAAAAAGATAATAAGTTAAAAAGCTTAGTATTACGGGCTATGCTATAAAAAGAGCTATAGTTATATTATAGCGAACGACCCGGAGTCGGGCCAACGTATAGCTAAAGTCGTATAAGACTTTACCTAAACTTAGCCTAAGTTCGACCTAAACTTAACCTAAGTACGGGCTACTTAAGCGACCCCTATAAAGTACGAAGCTATATAGCCTAAATAGAGATTTCCCCCTTCTCTCTTTAGCTTTAGATAAATATTTATTTAGCTACGTATTACTAAGCTAAGTATATGTAGGCCCTTAATATATTTAAAGCTCTTTTTAAATAAGGTTATACGACTTAAGAAAAGACTTACTAACTACGATATAGCGCGAGTAAGAAGCCTACTTAGTATAAAGGGGCTATACCTATAGGGCTTAGGAGGGAGGGCTAGGAGAGGCTAATATTTAAATAAGGGTTAAATAAGCGATCCTCTCGCTATAAGCAAGGGCCGTTAAAACGAGCTATTAAGTTTAGGTAAGCTAGTAGTAGATTTAATAGCTAATAAGCTAGTTTAAGGCCTTAATACAAAAGCTAAAAGAGATAGTAAGGATATATATATAAGGAGGGGCCGGCCTATTAATTAGTAGTTTAATACTACCTTATAATACGATAGCGGGGGCCGCAATACCCGCAATAAAGAAGGAAGCAACGAAAAAAAAGGACTAGCGGAAGCTACTCTTAGCGCTAAGGAAGTTCGACGGCTAGCGGCGCTACTTTACGCCTTAAGCATAATATATACGAGAAAAGTGCGAGATCGACTAAAACTTCTTCTTAAGCTTAAAAGAGGTTTTTTACTTAATCTATAATTACCTAGATATAGGGCTATAGCAGACCGTAGCGACTTACTATAGCACTAGCGCGGACCGAGGTTACGATTAGTAAGAGTTCCTTAAGTACCTTAATTCGATCTACCTTAATATCGATATCTAATCGCGGGCGGCGGCGGCTATCCGCACGATTAAATAAAGAGAGAACTAAACGTTCGCGGCGTTCTTCTTTAAGTTCGAGTAGAGGCTCTTTAAGGCGGGAGGGGGGTCGTAGCTATACGATATATAGATCGTGTTTTTAAAAGGCGCCTTAGGCCTTCGCCTTAAGGAGGCGCTCGCGATAGTTAACCTCCTAACCTTAAGCTTCTTAGCGTATACTAATCGGGTAGCGTAGATCGCAGTAAAGCTAAAAAGGGTCTAGTAAACTAAATAGCCGTTTTAAGGCCGGAAGAAGGTAATAGAGGGGGGAACCTAAGACTAAAAAGACTTAAAGAGCGATACCTTAATAAGTAGAATTAACGCTATAACCTAGCTAGGAGGAGGATAAAGCCGGCCCGATATACGGAGGTATTTCGCTTACGGGACGATAAGGTATATCGCCCGCTTTTATAAAAAGAAGAAAGAAAGAACCTTATAAGTAGCCGCGGCTATAACTAAAGAAGTAACTAAAGTAGATTCCGATTTAGGAAAAAAGGAACCTTAGTATAAAGTTAGGCGCTAAGGGAGAAGGAGAAATAGTAAGCGGCTTAAAGGTCGATAAAGAAGCACCTTACGCTAAACTTAGTACTGCTTAAGGTTAGTATTAATAAGAAGAAGGGGCTTAACGCACTTATAGATATAAGCTATAATTGCTATACTATAGTAAGTAAGGGGGTAGCGATAAGGCTACGGATACTCTTTACGGATAGGACGAGGAGGCTGCTATAGCCTTTCTTAAAGGACGTACTAACGCTTTAAATAAAGGGGATCGTAGCGTTCGAAATAAAAATTAACGGGCACTTAAAATAGATATTCGCTTATATAGTACCGGAGTTAAGCTACGACGTGTTCTTAAGGAGACCGTAGATAAAGAAAAACGAGGTAGTTTATAACGCTAAGGGGGACCGGATCCGGCATAAAAAAGCGGGGATTTAAATCGGCCTCTAAGGATTAAAAGAAGCCGCGAAGATCGCGAATATCTAAAAGGTAAAGCTAATAAGCGCCTCTATCTTCGCGGCGGAGTGCTAATAAGAAAGGGCTTAAAGGGATAGCTAAAGGCGATAATAAGCGCTTAACGTAAGGGCGGTTACGATAAAGGATATAGAGAAAGCCTTTTAGCTAAAGACGCTAGTTAACCCGGCGGACTATATCTTAGCTTAAGCACTATAGGCTTATCTAGACCTTTTCGCACTTACGAAAGCACTTAAGTAACCCCCGTTCCGACTAAGCATAGACTATAAGATTTATCTTACCTTAAATAAAGATAGTAAAGAACCGCTACTACTATAAGGGCCCCTTTATAATATATCGAAGGAAGAACTCCTTATTCTTTAAAAGACCTTAAACGAGCTACTAAAGGCGAACCTTATCCGCTTAAGTAGTTCGTTAGCCGCGGCGCTAGTATTGTTTATAAGGAAGGCCGATAGCCGACTACGCTTTTACTATAACTACTAGGCCTTAAATATAATTACGAAGAGGGACCGGTATACGCTACTATTAATTATAAAAACGCTAAGGATACTAACGAAGGCACGTTAGTTTATAAAACTTAATATCGTCGTAGCGTTTTATAGGATTAAAATCGTAAAGGGCTACGAGTTTAAGACGGCCTTTTAAACGAGGTTTAGACTATTTAAATAGTAAGTATGCCTATTTAGCCTTATAAGAACGCCGGCTACCTTTTAGCGCTATATTAACTAAGTTCTTAAAAACTACCTCTATAAGTTCGTTATAGCATATATAGATAACGTTTTAATTTACTTATCGGGGTCGCTCCGCGACTATTAAGAGAAGGTAGCGAAGGTGCTTAAAAAGTTATAAGAAGTAGGCCTTATACTAAACCTATAAAAATACGACTTTATAATAAAAGAAGTAAAGTACTTAGGTTTTATTATATAGGCTAAGGGTAAGGTTTAGTACGACTTAGAGAAGATTTAGGCTATCTAGACGTAGTAAGCGCTAAGAAACGTAAAGGGCGTTCGGAGCTTCCTTAAGTTTGCAAATTACTACTATACCTTTATCCCGCTTTACGCTAAGGCCTCGCGGTGCTTAAACGGCCTTTATAAAAAGAACGCGACGTTCTTATAGACTAATAAGCACTAAGCCGCGTTTAAGTTTATCTAAGAGGTATTCTATAATACGCTAATACTATAGCTATATAACCTTAAAAGGGAAACGTACTTAAAGGCAGACTACTCCGGATATACGATAAGCGGCGTGCTAATATAAGTAGGACTAGACGGGATATAATACTTAGTAAGGTTCTTCTTAAAACGACTTAACGTAGCGGAGTATAACTACTTAATCTACGATAAGAAGTTACTCGCGATTATATAATACTTAGACTTTTAAGGGGTAAAGTTACGTAATATACTAGCGTTTATAGTGCTAACGGATTATAGGAATTTAAAGTACTTTATAATAAAAAGGAAGTTAAATAAGAGGTAAAGTAAATAAGCAATAAAGCTCGCCTTATATAACTTTATATTAAAGTACTATATAAGGAGGTTAGCGGTAGTACTTAACGCTTTATCGCGCCGCGATTAAGATAAGCCGGAAAGGGCATCCGATAAGAGGGAAATAAGATACGTAGTATAGATAATCTTAAATAGCGCGCGATTAATAGGACGTCGGGTCCCCCTTAGCGGCGAGCACGTAAACCTCTTATAATAATTAGTATAAAAAGAGCGCACTATCGCGATAATATAGGAGGGGGATAAGAACGCGGGGTTAATCGCCTATATAAGTAAGGCGGACGACCCTATACCTTAGGATAAAGGTAAGGCGAACGAAGGCGGAGTTCGGCTAAAACTTAACCCGAACTTAGGCCGAGATACGCCTAAGGAATAAGCGCGACTAGCCCGTATATTTAACGAGTAGAAAATATAGAAATAGTAAATAGCGATATTACGAAAAGATAAGGAGTACTAAGTAGTATTTTAAGTAGTGCGGAACGGCGACCGGTCGCTTGCTTTAAAATAGCAATTAAAGGTTTAGGTAAGTAAGTATATAATTAATATAAGGGGGCGCCTTTGCTTTAAAGACCGACTTTAAGTGCTAAGTAAGGCTTAATACCTTAAGGAGGGGGAGGACGAAAAGCTAAACGAGCTTTAAGTATTAATTGCTTAGCGGATATACGACTTAATAGTAGTAAGATACTTAAGGCGCGAGGGGACGCTTGCGATACTAGCCCGAGAGTTTTTCTAACTAGGCTAGTTATTAACGGTACGCCGGCTCGTCGCGAACTACGGGCCGTGCGGTAAGGGGTATATTTAAAGGCAACTCCGAAAGGGGCTTCTCCGACTATTGCCGCCCCTTATATAGCCGTTCGCATACTTAACGATAGACTTTATAGTTAACTTACCGCTAATAAAGACTAAGGGCTCTCGGAACCTTTAAGTAATAACGGACCGGCTAATAAAGGCGATAACTCTAAAAGCGATGCTAACGATAAAAGTAGCAGTATACGCTATTAGGTTCTTATAGTCTTACTTCCGCTTTTATAAAATGCTAAAATCTATTATCTTAGATCGAGGGACGAACTAAATAAGGTAATTTTAAAAGGAATTCTGCTAATAAACCGGGGTTTAAAGGAAACTAAGTTTAGCCTACTACCCGCAGACTAATAAAGCGATAAAGCGCGCGAACTAAGAGGTATAAGCATACCTCCGCGTATATATTTACTATAAGTAAGATAACTAAGGGGTATAGCTACCTTATGCTTAAGCGGCGCTTAATAACTAGGTAGTATTAATAACGGGTATAAGCCCCTTCTTCGCTATATATAAGTACGATATCGAGCTAATCTAAATCGTATAGGAGGAGGGACCGCTTACGCTAAACGCGGAGAGCGCACGGAGCCTTATACGAAGGATAAGGGAAGTTGCCGACTTCCTTTAAACGGCGATCGCCGCGTTATAGGCAAGGTAAGAGGAGATAGCGAACCGGTCTCGTGCGCTAGTAAAAAGACTTTAAGTAAGCAATAAGGTATAGCTAGATATAAGGAAGTATACTATAGATAGGCCTTACCGGAAGCTCGACTAGCTATACTAAAAGTATACTATAATAAAGGTAGTTAGCCTATATATAGTAGAACTTAATATACTAAGGAGGGTATATAAGAGACTATAAATAAAGTTCCTCCGCTACGTAGCGGATAACCCCTTACCTAGCTAAGTAGTCGACGACTACTAGCTACCGCTAGCGATTAAGGAGGATAACGAACTAAAGTATATTATAAAGAAGATTAAGTAAGCCTAATAAAGACGGATTAAAAGGGGGAGATAGCGCTAAGTTTTAGTAAAGTAGTATAAGTATACTAACTTAATATAGTAGCTAATTAGCGACTTTTAGGATATAATCGCCTTAAAGGAATTCGAGGAACGATATAGCAATGCAATAAAGAACGATAAGGGTAAGGTAAAAGAATAATAGTAAGCCGAGCTAGGTAGTAAGGGATAGGACGAGGGAAGTAGCGGAGAAAAGGAGGAAAACTAAGAAAAACGAAAGGGAATTTTAAGCTATGCTTAGTAAACGTTAAGACAATTTTAAACGATAAGTATAAGGAGGACACGCTATAAACGCGCACTAAGCGTAAATAACGATAAGATAAACAGGGGATACGATAAGACATAATAAGATATAAAGCGGATATAAACAGGATATATAAAGAACTATAACTTAATTAAAGCAAATTACCTACTACCCGCTAATACCGATAAATTAACCTTAAACGTTAAGGTATATTTAAGCCTAGCGCGCTATAGTAGTAGCATAAGCTAACTCCGTATATTATAGCAATCGTTAGTATTATCCCTTTAGCTAGTCTATTAAGGATCGGAGAACGTACGTATAGGTCGGTGCGGCAATCCTTAAACGTCCTTTAAGACGTATAATCTTAAAGCGCGTTTACGGCGGCGACTGTATTGCTAGTATACTAATATCGCGTTAGCATCGTATCTTATATAGTTTAAGAATAAGGACGTATAAGTAAATAGCGTGATTTAGCGCGGGCGTAGGCAAAATAATTATAGGCGCGGGGCGAGGCTTAATTTTAATAAGCCCTATACTAAGTATCCGCGTTAAGAGATACTATACGTTTAATATACGTAAGGTAAGGGGGGCGCCGCATAGTAGTGCTATATATCGCGCTCCGCTTACTAAGCGACGATAGCGGGCGCGAAGACTAATATAAAGGCGGCAGCGTATAGTCGCCGGGTATGCTAAGAGGCGCTAGACGGGTAAACGCTTACGATATAGCGGGAGATAAGGCTTAAGGGGACGTAGTAAATATATTAAGGCGCGGCGCGGCGAAGCTATTATAAAAGGGGGCGCGCGCGTAGGTAAATTAGTAATTAAAAAAGGAAAAAAAAGAAAAGAGGGAGAGGGAGAGAGGAAGGGTATTTATGCTTAAAGACTATAGGCGGCGGGTAGGAAAGACGTGCCTTAAGCACTAATATTAGCGGTAAGCGGAGGAGATACGTTATACCGCTTTAGCGCTATTAAGGACAATATAGCGGCGCGAATAAGCGAGCGTATAACGTGTCCGACGCCTTAATATAACGTTATTTAAGGAGGCGTAAGCATATAATTATAAGTATAATAAGGACGACTATACTAATTAACGCTAAGTGCGGAGCGGGGGGGGGCGGGGCGCCGACGTTATATACCCCGGTGCGCGATAGCTTAAAGGGGGGATAGTATTATAAGCTATGCCGTAAGAAGAGCTATAGTTATATTATAGCGAATAACTTAAAGTCGGGCCGATATATAGCCGAAGTTATATAAGACTCTACCCGCACTTAGCCTAAGTTCGACCCGAACTTAACCTAAGTATAGGCTACTTAAGCGACCCCTATAAAGTACGAAGCTACGTAGCTTAGATAAAGATTTCCCCCTTCCCTCTCTAGCTTTAGATAAATATTTATTCGGCTACGTGCTACTAAGCTAAGTATACGCAGGCCCTTAATACTTAGTAATAAAAAGCGGGGGATAACTATAATAGCGGTAGTAAGTAAGATATAATATCTCGCTTATAAGCGGCTTATAAGGCTAGTAAGTAGTATAGGAAATTTAGCGGAGGATTAAAAAAACGGCGTAAAAGGGTAAGTAAGATAATAATATAAGATAAGGCCTAAATAAAGCTAGTCTCTTATAATATATCTTACTAAGGAATTTAAGTATTCCTTAGCGCGGAGACTCTTTATTGCTTAATAAGTGCTTAAACGTATGCCTTAAAGAAGAGTTAGAAAAATTTATTATAAGTTTTAGCCGGACGCGCTAATTACCTTAATAAAAACGAAGATATATAATTAAGTAAGAGGTAAGGATTTACGATAAGAGCCGCTTACTAGCTATCTTAAGCTACTTAGCTACTATTAGCTAAGTAGTCTAAAAAAACTATTAAAAGGATAAGGACGGCGTATTACTAATATAGCGTAAAGATGTTATTATAAAGTTATTACTTAGCGCCCCCTTTACTTTATTTTTACTTTAAACTAATAAGGATATTAGCTTTTTTTTCTTACCCGGGGGAGTTATTATAAAATCTAAATAGCTATGCTTAGACTCCTTACTTAACTCTTAAAAAAGCCTTATAAAACCCCGCAATAAGAACGCTTAAAGTATATACTATAAAGGCTTGCTTAAAGAGATACGATAAACATTACTAAGCGGACCCCGCTAAGGTCTTTAAGATATTACCTTAAAAGGTTAAGAGCTTACTTAACTATAAGTTATAATATTAAACTATAGTTTATAATATCTTTAACTATAAAAGATACTATAGAAACTATTAAGTAAGTTCTGCCGATATCTTTAAGTAATATTTAAGGATTTCCGCGGGATATCTTAATTATAGTTCGACCCGTTTTTAATTAAAGAAGCACCTTAAAAGATATAGGATAAACCTTACTACGATTTTTAAAGGATATTTAAGGATATTTAGGGGATTTCCCTAATTATAGTCTATAGTGTTTTTAACCGGGCTTATACTTAGTTTATTAAGCGATTCTATAAGAATATCTACGGTTTATCTACGCACTATAAATAGTATAGTTAAAGACCTTTAAAATTAGCTTAAAGAACTAAGTATAAAGTAGCTAGCGATGCTTTTAAGAATAGATAAGCTTTTTACTATTTTTAAACTTTATATACGTTTATATATAGTAATTAGTCCGTTATACCGGCCTAACTAGCGGTAATTAGTCCGTAGTACCGGCCCCGACTAGCGGTAATTAGTCCGTAGTACCGGCCTTAACTAGTAGTAATTAGTCCGCGCCTTATCCCCCTATCCTTACGCCGTAAAGCGTAGTAAATACTACTTTTACATCTTAAAGTTCTCCTTAGTACGCTATAGCGTAGCTATTAGTAAGGAGAAATTAAAAAGTAGGTTTATTAGTATTTCTTATATAGTAGATATCCTCGCCGGTTAAGCGGTAGAAGAATACTATATTAGTTATATACGTAGTAGTTATCTCCTTTATTACTAAATTAATATCGTACTTTTTGTTATTACTTTTATATATATCTTTAAGAATATCGTTTAAGGAGGGGAGGGCTTCTCCTTTATACATAGTTTAAAAAGTATTAAATTCTTCGTTAAGTAGTTATTCTTAGTTAAGTTCTTTATATACTTATAAGTACTAGCGCTTAGCCTTTATTAATACTAAAAGGGGATAGTTTATTAACTAATATCCTAGCTTCTTATAAATAAAGTATTTCCTTTATATATATATATAAAAGGCGGAGGGTTATCTTATAAGGCGTCTAGGCTATATTTATAGTCGTAATAAGATTATACTACTTAATAAGGGTTTTATTATTATTATATCTCTTATTAATATAGTACTATATTATTATACGGTTAGTAGCAACTAAGAGTATTAATCTTAGCCGGTTAATAAAAGCCTTATACGTTTTTTCTTAAAGATTTATTATAGTTTTTAATTCTAGTACTTTATAGCATGCTCGTATAATCGCAGTATATAGTTATACGTCTCCTTAGTAGTCTTTCCTAAGTGTTTTTTTAATAAGGCATAGTTTATTAATAAAGTCTTCGAAAGTCTTAAGGAGGCTCTTTTTAAGGTCTTTTTATTATACTATTTAAAATATTCTTAAGGTTTAATCCGCTTAATACTAAGAGTAGTTTATATAAGTATTAAAGTAGTTATTTAGCTTATAATATATTTTATAAAACGTGCTATTTAGTCCGATATAGCAAAGGTAATAGTTTTAAGCACGTTTAAAAAGGATATTTAGTAGTACTATGTGGAATTAGTCTTCTATAATACTAATACGACGGCAATAGCTAATAAATATTTTCGTTTTATTAAGTAAGATATCGTACGGTTTTTTAAAATAGTTTTAGTTTATATACTATTCTTTTTAAAAAGCAATAACCTTATTTAAGGTAATTAGTCTGTTTTAAATAGTCTTAACAAGTAAGAGATCGTATAAGTTTAAGACTATTAAGGTAATTAATCTTTATCGGTACGATTAGCTATTTAGCGTAGTTATATTAATAAGTTCTTAGCTAAACCGTATTAATACCGGCCTTATATAAGATCGTATTTAAGGCCTTTATATATTATTTATATAGTATAGAGATATAAGTACTTAAGGTTAATATTAATATTGCGGTCTAACTATATTAAAAGAGGGTAGCTCGTTTTATTAAATTAACTATATAAGCTTTTAAGATATTGATTTATTTCTTAGTAGTATACTTCTACGGTCTTCGATAAGATAAATTAGCTCCTAGCTAAAGGTATAGTAAATCTATAAAAATTAAAAGGTCTTTTAGTTAGCGAGCTTAAAGCAGATAAGATTAACGAGGCTTTGCCTATTTATACTAAATTATACGGTATCGTATATAATATATGCTATATAGGTAGTAAGTTCGGTACTTAAAGGACTAGTCGTTATATTAAGGATAGTATCTTAGTATTCCGGGCTTATTGCTTTCTTTTAGACTTATAGTAAGATTCTACTATATCTATTTATCTTATCGTATAATATAAGATCGTTATTTACGATATTTAGTTAAAGGAGGGATCTATATACTAAGGAAGCGGGGGATTTAGGGGACGGGTTATTATCTTATAATGCTATCCTTTTATTAATAGAGGGGGTACGTTCTTAACGTTATTAATAAGGTTAATCTTTTCTCTAAAGTTTAGCGCTATACGACTTAAAAGAGGACTTAGCACGTTAAGTAATTACTATTACTTTTACTACCTTTTGTCTCTTTACTCTTACTAATCTATAATTATCGCTAAAGGACTAGTATAATTACTAATTAGTATTAAATAGATAATCTTTAAGTAAATATATATATACTAAGTAAACGAAAAACCTATTAGTTATATTTTGCGTAATCCCTCTTAAGAAGAAAGAAACGAACACTTTTATATATATTTATATAAACAGCCCCTTATTATAGGCCCCTAAATAATATTATACTTTATATATATTATTATTCTTCTATAAGTATTATAGGTCTTAGTATAATATAACACTCTGTACGTATTATTGCTCCTTTATAGGTATCGTAAGTCGTAGTATAATATAATACTTCAAGCGTGTTATTACTTTTTTAATACTATCTTTATATAAAAAGGAGTAATTATATACTTTTAGAATTCTACTTCTTATATATAAAAGCTATATTTCTTTAGTAAAATATATTAGTTAGCTTTTCTTAACGCTTTTAGCATTATATTTACTTCTTTATAGTATTGGTTTAGCGTATTAAATTATATAATAATAATATTTAGATAAGCCGTATAAAAACGGTCTAAATTAGGATTTAAAATACTATTAATTCTCTTTTAAAGGGTTGCTAGTATATTAGTTAATCTTAAAAGTATAACTAAAAGTTCGTAAAGTCTATATTTCGTTCCGAAGGCTATTTAAATTCGTCTCCTTCTTTAATACGTATTTAGCTATAAGTAAATTTTAAATTAACCTTAGTATACTACTACTTATTAGCTAATCTATTTTATATTTTGCTTATAAGAGGTAACAAAGTCCGGTCTTTTATTATAATATTATTTTTCCTTTTAAACTTAATATAAAGTTAGTTTTTTTCTTTATCTTTGCTATTCTTTAGAGTAAAAAGTATAAGGACTTAATATTTTAAATTAAACTCTTAAATATAACCCTTTTATAGGTTTTTCTTAATATATTCTTTTAATAACTTTAAATACGTCTTATTTAAGTTATATATCCTACGGAATTTAAGCTTAAAGCCTTCTTTTAACTTAATTTCGTAATTTTAACAACCTTATAGTAGTAGCTTATCTTTAAGTAATAGCGTAAATATATTAAAATATCTTTTTAGCATACTTTTAGGTATTTGTAAATAATAATCTATTAGGTATTTTAAGTTAATAGTTCCTTTTAAACGTCTTATATTTTAAATTTGCATTTTAAGGTGCTTTAAATTTATAGTACCTTTTAAATACTATAAGATATTTTTACGTATCTTATTTTTAATCTTTCTCTCTTTTTGTTTTTTAATCTTATCTTTCTTTTTAAAGTATTACTACTTAATATCCTTTAAGGTATTTTATAGACTTTCTTCTAATAAATTATAAGTAGCTTTATAATTATTTTTAAGGCTTTTAGTTTCTTTATTAAGGTTAAGCGTTATTTTTATATATATTATACTAGTTATAATAGTATTATCTTTAGTAACACTAGTCGTTTTATTGTTTTTTGTTATAATATTTTAAGGTGCGATATTTATATCTATATAAAAAGATTTTTTATCCTTATTATTACTATTTCGTATATAGTTATTGTTAAGTATTGCTATTCTTAAATTATTTAAGGGTTTTGATTTTAAATTATCCTTTATTAAACTTTAAAAAGAAATATTTAAAGTATTATCTTTAAACCTTAAAAAGCCTTTATCTTATTCTATTAAAAGATTATATTTCTATAGAAAAGCTAGTCTTAATATAATATTATCGCTAATAGCTAAGACGTTAAAGGAATCTTTAAACTTATAAATCTTAATCTAATATATAAGAAGATTAGTCTTTAGTATAATCTTAATATTATTATACTTAAAGGGTAATCTTTTTATTAAAAGAAGTATATAAGGCCTATCTTTTCTTTTATAATATTATTTTAAATGATTTACTATTTTAAGAGAAATATAGCTACTTATCGCACCGCAATCTACTAATACGTTAAGGCGATATCCTCTTTATTTTAATAAAAGGGTTATTTTTATACTTCGAGAATTATTATTTAATATAAGTAAGTTCTTTTTAGTATAAAATAGCCTTATTATTCTTAAGCTCGTTAGTATTTTACCTTTTTTACTAACTTTTAAGTAGATCTTAATTGTTTTTATAGAATTAGTCTATTTAAGTAACGAAGCTGCTTAATGTCTTTAAAAACTAAATTCCTCCTAGCTTTATAGTTCTTAACTGCTTTACTAATAATATTAATACCTTCTCTGCAATCTATTTCTTTTTATCGCTTTTAGTTATTAATTTCCTCTTACTAAGCTTTAAGTTAGCTTTTAAGCATATTATTCGACAATTGCTTGGCCTTATATAGCATTTCTAAATTATTAACCTTATTATATAAGTTATAATCTATCTTAAAATACTCGCTATATCGTTTAGACGTATCTTTAATAGCTAAGTTAAGGAATTCTATATCTTCTTTAAGCTTATTAGCTAGCTCGTCGTTTTTTTTCTTAAGATCGTCTTTATCTTTAATTAAATTAGTAATATATATAAAAAGAGATTAATAATCTTTCTTTAGCTTTATAATAGATTTATTAAAGCTAGGTCACTATCTTAAAGTTTTTTAATAATCGTTTTATTATACTACTTAAAGAGTAAAAGTTATTTAATTTTAATTTAGTTATTAGTTTTTTCTTATATAAGTTCCTGTTTATTAGCTTTAATATCCTCTTTAAGGTTTTTTATAAAAACCTTAATATTAATAATAAGTTCCTTAGTTATTATAGCGGGTTTATTATATAGTTTAAGAAACTAGCCGCTTCCTTACTTCTTTAAAAGGTATATAAGGCAATTATTTTTATAGTATTTAGTTTAAGAGAGCTACTTATATGCCCTATCTTAAATAGTAATAACTATATCGAGATATTCTATAAAAAGAGCGTAAGGCCCGTTACTATCTTTTTTTATAAAAAAAAGGACTTTTATTTATTTCTTTAAATTTAAGGTTTTTAGGATTATAGCTTTCTTTTATATTTAAAGGCATAACGTTCGCATTAAAATAAAAAGTGTTTTTATTTTCTTTATTAATAGTCTATAAAGAGGTTCCGTGCTTATAATTATTTTTAGTCTTAAAAGTATTTCTTTATTAATCGTTAAGGCTTTTAGCTTTTATTTTATCTCTTTATTAAGTTCTTTTTTAAAAAGACCTTTAATAAGCAAACTAGTCTAAAACGGACTAAATGTCGATATAATAAGGTTAGCGTTAATTTTAGTATTTTTAGTAAAAGATATTTATAAAGTATATTGCGGATTATAAGCTAAAAGGGCATTATTCCTACGAATAGGCATATTTCTTTCCTTAAAGGAATTCCTCTTCTTAATATAGTCTCTTTTAATATAACCCTACTCTATATAGTTAAAGCATTAAATAGCTTTTTTAGCGGGCTTTAGCGGGCTCGGCTTAAAGGTATTTAGGTTTATTACGTTACTTAAGTCGCGCTATCGCGTTTTATTGTTTTTTTATAACCTTGCTAAGAGTTAAACGGAATTTCTTTTACTACTAGCGCTTATATTACTTATTATCTTTCTTAACCGCTCGACTAATATAGTTTAATAGCGCTTTTAGCTTTTTTTAGCAGTAGATTTCGTCTTTAACTTTTTCTTTAAGTCTTTTATAAACCGTAGTTATAAGGGAATCGTCTTCCTATTTTAGCTTAAAAGTTATTTATCGGAATTAAGTTATATAAGCTAATAAAGACATAACTTACTTAAGGCTTCTTAATTTATACTTTGCTAATCGTTACTTATATTCCGAAGGTTTTTTAAAGAGCTTCTTTAAGGTTATTAAAATTCTTAAAAACATTCTTTATCCTAAAATTATTATCTTTAAGACTAATATCTATATAGTCCTTAAGAATAGGTTTAAACTATATTGCGGCTAGGCCTTATAGATAACTAAATATAAATATAACCTTTACTACTTCTTAATTTATTATAGTAAGGTAAAACTAAAAATAAGCTTTAAAAGAGGTAATAAACTTTATAGCTTAGCTAATTTTTTAGTATAAGGTTTAAAAGCCTTAATCTTAAAAATAAAACTACTCTTTTTAGAGCTTATAAAAGGATAAGAAAGCTTCTAATACCTTAAACTAGCTTATAGCTAACTTATTAGCTATAATATTATTAAAGTAAATATTTTTTCTTTTATTTATAATAATTAGATAAACGTAATTATAATAAATACCTTTCTTAAATTAATAGCTTAAAGAACTTACTAAGTATAAAACTACTAAGTATTCTTTATTAGAGCTATTAAGTTTATAATAATTCTTATAAGCTAGTTTTATATTATAGAACCCTTATTATTTCTTATATAATAAGTAGTAAAGCGTAATTTGTTTAATTTAAATTTACTAATAAAAAAGATAGAAGAAGACTTAGTGCTAATTACAAAACTAAATAAGGTAAGGGTATCTTATTATACGGATTTCTTAAGTTAAAACTAGCTAAAGAAGAAAAAAGAAGAAAAAGAAAGAAGTTAAGGGAAGAAGGAGAAAAGACCTCCTTTTATACCTTTTTCAGGCTATTTAAAGGCTCTCCTTTTATATACTTTTATATGCTTTTATATGCTTTTATATATTAATCTATAACTTATACTTTAATAACTTATAAGTTTACTAAACTACTTCTTAAGCTAATAAAAAGAGCTTACGCTATCTTTATTACTAGTTATAAGTATTATACGCTTTATTACTTACAATTAGCTTATAAGACTTAATATCCTTATCTTTAAACCTTTTATAAGATTTAATCCTTTTTTAAAAAGAGGCCTCCCGCCTTAACTTTATACGAGGTATTAGTTAATTATATAAGGTATTAATTAATTTAGTTAATACTAATCTTATTTCTAGCCGAACCTAGCTTAAGCTAAATATAAGCGTATTTAGCCTATACTGCTTATAGCTAATACTAGCCGTCTTTAACTATTAAGCTATATTATCTCTCCTTATAACTACTAGAATTTACTTTAATAGTTATAACTTATAACTAGCGGTATTTACTTTACTAGTTACTCCTTTATATTTACTAGTATTTATTTTACTAAATACTAGTACTTTTAGTACTTAGGATTACTAATAAAATAACGTTTTTATTATAATACGTTTAAGGGCCTTATCGGACTATAAAAAGTTATAATACTAAAGGATATTCGTTTTTTATAGTAAGATATATTATAAGAGATTAGTTTATTTAAGTCTTATCTTATATTATTATCTTACTTACCTTTTACGCCGTTTTTAATCTCTTACTAAGTTCTTTTTATTACTTACTAGCTTTATAAGCCGCTTATAAGCGAGATATTATATCTTACTTACTATTACTATTATAGCTATCCCCCGCTCTTTATCCTTAAACTCTTTAACTTATTATCCTTTTTATATAGCGCTACTACCTATACCTTTCCGCTAATTAACGTGCGTTTTACTATTAAGAAGGTATTAAGGTATAGTTAAGTCATTCCGCTAATTATAATAAGAATAGTTAGTATTAAAGTATTAAACGTTTATATTCTTAATTAAAAGCAGATAATAAGGTCCTTAATAGCCTTAATACTTAACTTCTTACTCTTAAGGTTTTAAACGTATTTAATAGTCTTAAAGACATTTTTTATAAAAAAGGCCTTAAGGGTAAAAATATAAAGCGCGTAGTTAGTATAACTAATAAAGCGGATATTAAACCTTAAGAACTTTATCGCTTAAGATAAAGTTAAGTCGCGTTTAAATTCCTTATAAGCATATAAGTAAAACTTAGTATAGTTTATAGTTAAGCGGAAACTCTTATTTATTATAATCTTATTACTAAAATATAGTCTTATAAAGCTAAACTTATTAAGGAATATATCGGTTTTTAGTAGTAGCTTTTATACGATTAAGCGGCGGAATATATTATAAGCTTAGTTGTCGCTATTTACTTTAGTTAAGGAGAGGCAAGAAATAAATAGCAATAAGGCGCTTATATATATTTATATAGCTAGGATAAGCGTAGTAGTAAAAGGGAAAAGCGTATCTTAAGCGGGATTAAAAAGGTCTTTAAAGCTTATAGCGGCTATAATTTAAAAAGGGAATTTTATTATACGGGCTAAACTATATATAAACTAAGACGGAGTTTTAACTATAATAGCTTAAGACGATATTATAAACCCGGCTATAAACTAGTTAAGCTAAGCCTTTAATATATAGTTAAGGATAGTATAAATATAGTTTTAGTTGTTTAGCTAAAGCGGGGTTTTACTAGTTATAGTAGCTACTATTAATCTTAAGATTATAGTAAAGTTAGCTAGCTTAAAAACATTAAGTATTAGCTAGTTATTTTATTAATAAAGGTTTACAAAATGTCTATCCGTTTAACTATGTAAAAACATTGCGCGCTAGTTATTATATAGTTAGATAATTAACGTATATAGCAGTTATAGCGGATATATACCTTAATAGCCTCCTTATCTCGATATACCCGGTATAAGAGATGCGATAGTAGAAAACCCGCGTATATACTACGGTAAAGGACTTATGCCTCCGTTAAGAATCGAATAAGGTGCTGCGCGGAAGCCGGGCTTATAACTATAAAATGTCTATCCGTCCGACTATGTAAAAACATTGCGCGCCAGTTATCACATAGTTAGATAATTAACGTATATAGTAGTTATAGCGGATGTGCACCTTAATAGGTTTTTAGTTACGTCTTAAAATATATTTAAGCGGCGGGGGCTTTTAAACTATAAAAGCTAAGCGGGAAGTTTAGTTAAGCTATAGCGGAGCGGCTATTTAAACTACGCGGCAGTATAAAGCTATAAAGTAAGTTATTTAAGTTAAGTATTTAAAAAAGGTAATATAAGCTATCCCTTATAGTGCTTAATCTAGGTTAAGCTTATTAGCTTAAGCGCGGTTATAGAAAGTAGCGTAGGTTTATATAAAGGCTTAAACTTAAAGGTTTTAGCTTTTACTAAAGAATTTAAAGCTATAAAGTATAGCCGCCTTATTTTTATATAGCTTAAGCGCCCGCTTATATCTTTTATATAAAAAGTATAAGGGCTTATATAAAAGTAAGCTAAAAAAAAGTAGTTATAAAATAGCTAATCTTAGCTATAAAAGATATTAAATAAGAAAAAGATTTATAATAAGAGTATAAAGATTAAAAACTTAAAGTAAAAGAGGCTATATATATAAAAGTAAGTAAGGTATAGTAAGTTAAGGGTAGCGGCGAAGGAAAGTATAGTTATAAAAAAAGAAGAAAAAAAGGTAAAGTAGCGAAAAGAATTTAAATAAGTATACTATAAGTCTAAAAAGACCTTATTACTTAAAGTAAACAGCGGCGTATTATTATTAAAACAACTAATTACCTTAAGCGCGGTAAGTAATAGTTTTTTATAACTTATAATAGCTTTTAAGTCTTATACTTAAACTTAACTACTTAACTTTCTTAATTAAAGAGTTTTATATTAAGTTATAAAGGCCGCTTATTATACTTTTATTTAAACTACTTAAGTAGCTAACTCTTGTTATACTTTCTTAAAGACCTTAATAACCTTTAGTAAGAAGACCGCTTTTTTTTTTACTTATAAGTTATAGCTACTTAGCTAGCCTTTTTACGTTTTAAAATCTCTTTTAATAGCTTTCCGCCGCTTTTTCTTATTATATAACTTTATAGGATTTATTTTAATTTTTATTTATTTAGGTAAAGCGTCCTTTTATCTTAAACTAACTTTAAGCGTATAGCTAGCTTATTTACTAAGCGTAGTTATACTACTAAAACGACCGGATAGATATTAAGGGACCTTTTTATATTTAACTAGTATATAAGTTAACTTACTTTCGCTATAACTTTAAATAGCTTAATACGTCTTGCTTAAAGCTTCGCCGGTTTACTATCCGCGATATAATTACCTTTATTAAGCTATACCTAAACTTAATCGCTAGGCTTAAATTTTAATAAGCGGTACTTTTAATTATATTTATTCTTTATAGCGGCTTAAGCGTTAGTAATAACTAACTTAGCTTTTTTTTATAAGACCTCTTAGTTTTATAAATATAAGTAGTTATTAAAAAGCCGGAGCTTATTATCTATTTTTATCCTTATAATAAGCTCGCTTAAAGTTATATAAATTACTAAAAAGAAGGAATTATTAAAGCTAAACTAAAAAGCTATTAATATATCGGTTTAATAAAAGTCTAATAAATTAGCGGTAAAGAATTATAGCGCGATTTTTATACTTTAGTTTTGCTTTTTAAATAAGCTATTAGTTTAAAGGTACTAAGCGGTAAATATAAAAAGTTTTAATTTAAAAGCTTTTTATAAGGTTTCTTAAAATGCTAAAGTAAACTTTATATCTTAGTTTAAGATTATCCCCTTTAAAATCCCTTAGATAGCGTAAAGTAGCTTAATATATAACACTTATACTTAGTCTTTTACTATAAACTAGTTATTGCTTAAAATAAAAAGATATATCTTTAAGAATTTATTAGTTATAGTTAATAAGGTATTAAAAAGGTTTTTTATAAGATCTTTTTATAAGAATTACTTAGCTTAAACTACTAAGAGCTTAGTAATAAAGTTTATTATTATTATATAGTATAAACTTAATAGGCTTTAAATTAAGATAAGCTACCTTAGCGTTTTACCTTAATTAGTTTAATTATAGTAGTAAGTATTATAGCTATTTATAACTTCGTTTATATATTTACTAAGCTATAAGATTAAGAAGCTCTTAAATAAATCCTACTATATATAATTGCGGCTTATATAAAATATTTAGCGTAGGCGTTTTTAACGATTTCCTTAGTATAAGTCTTAAGAATATAAAGTCTCCGGCGTTTATTATTCTCTATAAAGTATAGTAGCCCTTACGACTAAAAAAATAAAAGGTTAAGGATACTATCTTTATTACTAAGCTTTATAATAATCTTTACTTACTATATATCCTCCGCGTATTTATTAATTCTTTTTTAGCGGAGCGGTAATTAGATTAATACTTTTATATAAAGAAATATATAGTTTATTGTCTTATCTTCTTAAATACGTTTTAATTCCCCTTCTTAGTTTAAGGATTCTAGCTTACTATCTTAGTATAGTAAATATAAGAAAGCGTTTAGTATAACGTTTTTAACGCTTAAGATATAATATACCTTAAGCAGAAATTAGCTTAAGTATTAAAAGGCAAAGACTAATTTATCGTTAAACTTTATACTAATAAATAATAAAAACTTTTAGCACACGATTTTATAAGTACTTATATAGTTAGTAAAAATAACTACTTATAGTATTTTTATAGATAGTATTATAACACGTAGCTTATAGGCCGCTTATATTAAACTAGCTACTTTAAGCTTAATAAACTAGTATTAAGGCTTTTTACTTTAATAAGCGCGGCTTAAGTAAATACTAAGCTAGACCTTAGTTAATATTAATAAAGTCTTTTTATCTTCTTTTATAGCTTTCTTTAAGTAAAAAGCTATAACCGCTACTTTATGTTCTTAAAACGCGTTAATCTAAATAAATAGTTATTAAGCGGGGTTAAAGTTTTAAATCGTTTAAAGCTTAGTAAGCTTTTTAGTTAAATTTATTAAGGCTTTTTCGTCTTTTAAAGTAAGCTAAAAAGCGGCTTTTATAGTATATTATACTTATCCTTAGCCCCTTAAGGGGACTCTTACTTCCTATTTTACTTAAAGTAGCTCCGTCTTTTGTCTTTATAAGACGTTAATTTCTTTATTAAAATATAAGACTATATAACGTAGCTACTTAATAAGGCTAATTTATTTCTTAAGCTATTTAAGGTTTTTTAAGAACGCGATATCCCTTAAGGCTTATATATATACGTTTATATTTATTAAGCTAATAGCGTTTACTTTAAATTTAAGAAGTTATATAAATTAGTATACTAAGAAGAACTTTAGTTTAAATAAAGCAATATTATAGTTATAAAAAGCACGGAATACTACTTTTAAGTATTAAAAGTGTTTTTTAGTTATATTAAAGTAGATAATAGTATTATTAATATAAGCCGCCGTGTATTCTTAGTATTTATAAAAGACGTTATTAATAAACTTTTTAATATATACTAAGGAGTTCTTAAAGCTTATAAGTATTATAAGCGAGCTTTTTAGCCCGCGATAGCTTATAACTATAAGCCTTTTTTATTAGTTTTAATAAACTAAGAACTAGTAAAAACATAACTATGCGTTTACCGCCTTAATAAACTTTTTTCCTTAAAGGCGTATAATTATATTGCTTTAAAGCGGTATTAAGTAAGCGTTTAAAGTAATAATAGCTTTAGTGCTACGCCCTACGGCGTGAGGATAAAGGGATAGGGCGCGGACTAATTACTGCCGGTCAGGGCCGGTACTATAAACTAATTACCGCTAGTTAGGCCGGTATAATAGACTAATTACCGCACGTAATCGTATATAAGGGTTTAAAAATAGTAAAAAGCTTATTTATTCTTAAAGGTATAGCTAGCTACTTTATACTTAGTCCTTTAAGCTACTTTTAAGGATCTTTAATTATACTATCCGTAGTACGTAAAATAAACCGTAAATATCCTTATAAAATCGCTTAATAAACTAAGTATAAGCCCGGTTAAAAATACTATAGAC
>JAPEBW010001519.1:0-22765 GCA_027405785.1 Ophiocordyceps robertsii | reverse complement strand
ATATTAAAGTAGTAGCTAAACGTTTAATTTAGTAAATATATAGTAAATATTAAAAAGCGCTTTTACTTTAAAAAATAAATATAAATACTAAGTAGACTATAATACTTTAAGAGGGAGAGAAATAAAAAGCTAAATAGGCTTAAAGTATTAATCGCTTAGTAAATATATAACTTAATAGTAATAAGGCCCTTAAGGCGTAAAAAAACACTTATAATATTAGTATAAAAGTTACTTTAGCTAGGCTAATTGTTAACTATATATTAACTTATTATAAACTATAAACTATATAGTAAAAGCTATATTTAAAGATAACCTTAAAAAAAGCTTTTTTTATTATTACCTTCTTTTATATAACTATTTATATACTTAATAATAAACTTTATAGTAAACTTACTACTAATAAGGACTAAAAGCTTAAGGTACTTTAAAGTAATAATAAATAAACTATTTAAAGAAATAATACTAAAAGTAATACTAATAAAAAAAGGTAGTAGTATATACTATAAGGTTTTTTTTATTTTATTTTCGCTATAAAAAGATATTAACGTTTATAGTTTCGGACTAAGAATAAACTAAATAAGGTAATTTTAATAAGAGTTTTATATATAAACTAAAGTTTAAAAAAACCTAAGCTTAGCTTACTACTTATAAACTTAAAAAGTAATAAAGTATAAAAACTAAAAGATATAAGTTTACCTTTATATATATATTTACTATAAGTAAGATAATTAAGGGGTATAGCTATTTTATACTTAAGTAGCACTTAATAATTATCTTATATTAGTAATAAATAACCTTAAAGTTTTCTTTTCGCAAACTAAACACTCGCCCGCAGCGGGTGCGCATCGCGTCTAAAACTCTTATTAATAATAAGAATTAATTCGGCGGTATTAGTTACCCCCCTTAAGATAATATCGTAGCGTAGCCGGGGGACGCGGGGGCGAAGGGGTAGTCCGCCTCGCACCGGCATTAACCGTAGCGCTTAGCGCGACGAAACGCCCCTAAGCTTCACGCACCTAAATAAAGAGCTAAATATACCTAAACGAGACGATAGCGCGTAGCCCGGCTAGACTACACGCGATACTAACGAAAAGAAGGCCTATAACGAAATCATAAGTATAGTCCTACACGTATAGTTTAACTAAGTATAAGTAGTAGTTAAAACCCTCCTCCGCTTTAAGGAGCGCGCTAAGAGCGCGCCGACTATAGTGCGGGCCGACCCTAAGCTTTATAGGGCTATTTAAAGCGCGATAAAGGAAGCTATTTACGAGGAACTAAGATAAGGCCGAGCTTAAGGCCTAGGGGGAGGACCTAAAATAACTTAGGTAATAGTAGTAATAAGCCTTAAAGGGCCGGCACGATGTAATATAAAGATAAAGCTAGTCCCGCCTTAGTATAAACGCGAGCTAGTAGTAGTCCCGATAAGAGCGACGCCGGATATCTTAAACTATAAGCTAAAGGATATAGTAAAAGCAATTAACGCAGCGCTTAATATCTCTTCCGTTATAATAGCAAGACGCCTTTTAAGCGGGGATATCGCGGTAACGTTTAATATAGCGGCACGACCTTATTAGCAGAACTAAGACTAAGTAAGGAGCGTCTTCGGACCGGAGGCGGCGATAGCGCGTAGGGCCTATATAGTAATTGCGAAGAATATCCTTATAGGGGTCTTTAAGACGGATAAGACGCTCTTAATTAAGTAGATCGCTAATATTAATAAAGTAAAAGTTATATAAGCGCGAGCAATACGCCTTTAAACTAAGACTTTAACGGCTATAACCCTTATTATTAGCGTAAGCAGCCTAGCGGAGGCTAATAAGCTATGCGATATAGGCCTATTCCTTAAGGCTTAGATATTCCGATACGAGCTATATAATAAATTAGTTAGACTTACTTAATACTATAACTGCTATAAATACGGGCATATCGCTAAACGTTATACCTTAATATAGCTTTATGCTTACTGCGGGGGGACCTTATATATAGGCGGCGAGGATAAGTGCTACGTAAAAAAAGGCGAAATCCCTTATAACTACGTATCCTATAGCGGGCAGCACTTAGTATAGTCCCGCACCTACCTTATAGCGGTAAAAGCCTAGGATAAGGTAAGGGACTACTACCTAAACCGCCTATAACGCTTCGCTAGTACCTATAGCTAACCGGACCCTTAAATCCCCCTCCCCTCCGTAGAGGATTAAGGGCCTACTTCGTTATAGTCGCGGAAACGCCTTAAGCGGCCGAGAAAAGATAGACAGACGCTATCGGCCCCGCCGGCTAAGGTATAAGCAGTAAGCACTAACCCGAGTAATATTAAACGCTATATAAGATAACGGAGCGTATCGCTCCTAACCCGGGCTATTACTTTATCTTAAACGACGAACTTTACCCCGACCCCTTGCGTATAAAATTAAAGATCCTCTATTAAAATATATAGAAGAGATATAAGCTAGTATAACTAGCCCTTAGCTACCGCGCTAAGTACGATATAATAGCGCTTTAAGAGATAGAGAAAATATAAGGCTTAAGGGCCCCGCCCTTAAGGGGCGCACTATACCGGCTAGTTTATAAGGAGGGCCGCAACGCGATATATATTTATAAGAGGCACGATACGGGGACGTAGATACCTTAAACCGGATATAACTAAGGGGAGATAACCTTTAGCGATAGCACGAGGCTAAGGTCCTTATACTCGCTACTAAAGGGAATTCGGACGGGCTTAGCTAAGGCCTTAAGTAAGGTTAATAGCTAAGGCCCGCTAGTCTTAGTAAGGGACTTTAATATCTATTACCCACTTTAAGACGCCTATAACCGGACTTCCGATAAGGCAGAATAGTTCGTTAAGGAGGCCGCGCGGCTCCGGCTTAAGCTAGCTACGCTAAGAGGGGAATATATATATTTCTTCTATAGATATAAAAATAGCACGATCGACCTTATATAGGCTATAACGGAAACGGCTATATAGTTTATCGGCCTAGACCTAAACCTTACGGGGTCTAACTATATCCCGTAAGTAGTCTCGTTTAAGATAGGCTTTAGGCTAAAGGAGGTATTAGCTATACTAAGGTAAAAGGAGGCGGAAAAGAAAAGGGTTAAGGCGGAAACCCTATCCCGGCTCGGGATATAATAGCCTACGCTTTATAGCCTATAGGAGATCGATACGGAAATAGATAGCTTATATAACGATCTTAATAAGATTGCCCGCGCGATAGTCCTATACCGGAAGTAGGCGATCTTAAGAGGCAACGTATAGTTTACCTTAAAGGCGACTTAGGCTACCTAAGCTGCGAAAAGGGCCCGGAGATATTATAAGAGATATAAGACCTAAGTAAACTAAGAAGCGCTATAAGAAGCGGCTACGGCCTAAAAGCGAGCCGTGCGCAACGCGAGATAAAAACACTAAAAAGACTTCCTTAAGGAGATTAGCGCTAATAATACTAAGCTATAAAACGTTAAACGGTAAGCGCGGCTATGTAGTAGGCTACCCTTAAACCCGGCGTACCTACTATCGTTAATAGGTAGGGGCTACGAATACTAACTAACCCCCGACTTTAAAGAGAAAGCTCGACTCTTAGCGGAACGATTCTTTTTAGCCGAAGCCGTAACGCTTCCGGGACCTCCTTAGCGCGCGGCTAAGAAGGAACTTTTTATAAAATAGCGTATCGACTTTATAGATATATCCTAAGTAATAAGTAAAATAGCGAGTTAAAAAGCGGCAAGCCCGGACGGAGTTCCCCTTAGCTTCCTTAAGCTTTACGGCCTAGCGCTCTTAGCCCGGCTAGCGATAATCTTTACGGCCTATATAAAGATATCGCACTTTCCGACCCGGTTCCGGTCCGCGAACGTAGTAGTGCTAAGAAAACTAAGGAAGAAACCTAGGGTATACCGTATTACTAAGGGGTAGAGACCTATTTCCCTCCTACCGACGATAAGTAAGATCTTAAAGTAGATTTTAGCTTAAAGACTCGCGACCGCGGCGGAAGCAAACGGGGTCCTGCCCGAAGAATAGTTCGGGAATAAAAAGGAAAGGTCTATAAAGGCAGCAATACTTTAAGTAATAGAACTAGTACGCGCAACGTAGGCTAAAAAAGGGATCGTATCGTTTTTTTAACTCGATATTAAGGGGGCCTTTAATATAATTAACTACGAGAAACTCTTAAGGGAACTTACCCTCTAAGGCTACCCTAGGTAGTTTACGAGGCTAGCCCGTAGCTTTATAAATAAACGCTACTTAACCCTTTATTTCGATAGAAAAAAGGCTATACTAGTCCGAATTACTACTAAGGTCCCTTAAGGCTCGCCGCTTTCCCCGATCCTATTCCTTTACTATATAACACCCCTTTATAAAAGATTAAAAAAGCTAAAGGGAGTTTATATTATCGGTTTCGCTAATAATATAAATATCCTTAGCGTTAGCCTTAATAAGGGATTAACAATAGCGCGGCTCGAGGCGGCTTAAGAAGTATACGCTATATAAGTAAAGGAGTTTGCGGTAAACTTTAAACCTTTAAAGAGTAAGCTTATCTACTTTATAAGAAAATATAAAGCGATTACGACCTTTATCCGCCTTAAGGCCGCTATAGTAGTGCCGGTCTAAGACGCTAAGCTTTTAAAGGTATAGGTAGACCGCAAGCTTAAGTAAAAAGCATACCTTAATAAGTTATATGCTAAGCTAAAAAGGCAGAACCTAGCCCTTATAAGGCTCGTAGCGTTTATATAAGGATATACTTTACTTAAGGCCTAAAAAGTCTATAATAAAGTTGTCCGTTCCTTTATAGCATACGCTATAATTACGTTTTATAAGATAACCCCGGCGGACGGAAAGCCCCGTAAGATAGCCGCGAAACTAGCACGGGATTAAACCGCCTACCTATAGATAGTTATAAGAGCCTACCGGGCTACCTTAGTCTACTAGCTTAAAGCTAAAACCTAGGTCCCGCTAATCGACCTTTACTTAAACTAAAGAATAGCCGATACCTTTAAAAGACTAAAAGACTCCGGAATCTTAAACTAAATCTAACGCGCGTTTATATTAGTAGCGAGATTGCTCCGGCAATGCAAACGACGACTAAGGCGGCCTACGCCCTTAAGACCACCGCTCGCGGAGGTATTAAGGGGGGTATAGTCCTAAGTCGGGTCCGGCGAGCTTTAAAAGAAGAAAAGGATAAAGGAAATCCTCTTTAAAGAATAGGCTAAACGGTAGAGCTTAAGGGAGGAACTTATTAAATAGCGCTAAACTACGCTCTACCCCGCCGACTTACCGCCCCGGTTTAATAAGGCTATAGCGCTTAACTATTATAAGGCGTTGCTTAAGTACCTAAGCTTTACGATTACTTAAATATAAACCGGAGTAATAAGCTTTAAAGATTTCTTATTCCGCCGTAATATACTTAAAGTAATATCGCCCCTTTATAACTACGGGTAACGGCGGGATACTATTTACTACGCGATAATAAGCTATAGGCTAACTAGCGAGGTAAGGGGGACGCTACTATAGCGACTCCGCAATGCGGGTAAGGTGCGGGCAAAGCTCTAAAAATAGGAGACGGCGGCTATGCTAATAAGATAGTTCTTAGGCTTAAGGCGCCTACGATAATTCGATTTAGTAATACGACTATACTAAAAGGAAGATAAGGTATACGTAGCAGCTCCGGCTATACCTTAGTTAAAAGGGGATATATATTAATTAAATCGTCCCCTTAGCTCGCCTTAAGGGGATAACTTACTAATATAATAAACGCTATAAAGCACTAAAACGCTAAAACCTCCCCCTCTTAAGACCTTACTTAGCTTATAGGGCCCTTGCCGGACTTACTTTAAGCTAGCGCTTTAGCTAGCTTCTCCTCCCGATTCCCCCCCCTTAACACTACCCTTTTACCTTAACTAATATCCGAGCTTATTATTATCGTCCTTAGCGCCGCGCTAAGTGCGACTAAAAGTAATAGCGGACTTCCTTATTTAAGGAGTGCTATAGGAACGCCCCGCCTAGCTATAACTACAAGTCGGAGTGATTAATGCCCTCCCCCTCCCGCGCTTATAGCGACTTAAGGTCGCGGCGGGAGTAGATATAGAAGAAGTCGTCTTACTAGCAGCCCGCTAAGGCGTCTACTTCGGGGCCTACGAGGTTCCCGCTATTAGCGTTAAAGGCGGCACGAGACTAAGCTAAGTAAAGCGACCTAAATAATACCTAGTCGACTAAGCGGAATTAAGCGTTATAAGAAAATTAAGGGGAAGAGACCCCGCCTTACTATAAGCGAAAAACTAAAGGTACTTAAGGTCTAAGCTAAGGTCTTTAGTATCCCCTTTCTTACTAGCTAAGTTAAGAGCGTAAACGGCGCGAACACGCTTTAAGGCGGGGACCGCGGGGCTATTAGCCTTAAAGGCACTGCTCTTAAAGAGGCTATAAGCCCGCTTCGGCGTAAGCGGTAAGACGTCGCGGCCCGCGGATAGGCTAAGAGTAAGAGAGGTAAAGAATAATGCGAGGTCGTTATCGTTATCGCTATTACCGCCGCTTATATAATCGGAAACGATAAGGACTAAGTTAGGACCGGGCAAGGGGCTATCCTTATCCTTAAGGACCTCGGTCTTAGCCTTATTAGCGTTATCGTCGTTCTTATTTAGCTCTTCCTCCGACTTATTATTACGAACGTTAGGCTCGGGCTCCCTTAAGTCGGATATAATATCGGCCTTAATAGCCTTTCCCTTACCCTTACCTTTAAGCACTCCCTTATACTTAAGCTCCCGGGCGAAAGCGGCGCGCTTTTAAGCATAGGCCTTAGTAAGAGCCTTAGCCTAGGCCTTCTTCTTAGCCTTAGCTTTAGCCTTAAAGTCCTTTAAGACGACGGGAACCTTAAGTAGCGGGGGCTTAAGCGGTGCGAGGGCGGCATAAGTATATATAAGGTTTAGGTTAAGCAAACGACCCTTAAAGGCGATATCTCGGCCCTTATAGCCGCTAAAGCTAAGGTAGTCGGCTACTATAAATAGCGTATTCTTTATGCTTTTTAGGTTTTAAGCTATAGCGTAAACGGTTTAATAGATAACTATAACGGTGCCGTTAACCTTATTAGCAAGCTCGGCGTTAGCCTTATAGGCCGCGCGCGCGTTATTAATAAAGCGGCTAAGGGTAAAGGCGAGTAGCTTAACGTTTTCGTTAAAGGAGGTAAGACTAGGGGGAGCACTAAATACGAGAGCCTATACCGTAGTAGCGCCGGCACGCTACTAAAGCTCTATCGCCGCGGAGGCGAGCTTTATATATATAAAGCGCTTAATAGGCCGACCGGATTTATATAACTCCTTTTAAGCGGCGTAAAGCTTACGGGCCGTATCCTCGCTTATAGCGGTAAGCTACGAGGGGGATTAGCCGAGGTATATAAGCGGGTTTAACGCGAGACTACTTACTTAAAAATAAGATCGGTTACTTAAGGAGCACGTAATATATACTTTTATAAAGATAGCTAAGAGAGGATTAGCTATACGTACTATACGCGCTTATATAGCGGATATAACTCGGATATATATAAGCTTAGTTTTAATAGCCTTAGAAAACTATAAGCATATCGTCGCTCGATAAATAACCTATATATATATAATAAGGAATTTTATGCTTAGTGCTATAACGGGCCCGGGCCTCTTTATCCTTAGTATCTTTACTTAGTAGTTTAAGGAGTAGACCTATATTAAGGTTAAAAAAAGTAACCTTCTTCTTCGGTATAGTAGCGATAAAGATAATAAGTGCGATAACGGAGGAACGGCGGGTATACGAATAAGGTAAGGCGGTAAGTATATAATAAGCTTATAAGAAAGATAAGCGTATCTTTAGAAGAAAGAGAAAAAGTGCGAGCGCACGTACGCGGTAAGTAAGAAGCTTTATCTTTAAAGCTAAGCGCGGGATTAGTAACCGGGCGGCGCGAATAAATAACGGTCCCGATTAAGAATATACGCGCACGGCGGGGCGCCGAATTCCTATTAGCGGGGACTACTACGGGCCTACTCTTTAAAGGTTATACTACCCGTAGGAGGGGCGTAGGTCGAAATCCTACTTACCCCTCCCGCCCCCGTATTAAGAAGGTAGATAAAGGGGATAGGAGAGGGTCTACTACCTATACCTTAAGCTTAGAGCGCGATACTTTAAACCGCGGGCCGCTTAGGTTAGTAGCGGCCTTAGCCTTACTAGGCCGCGTCGAACTGCTTAGCGAGCGGGATATACTTACGGCGGAAGGCGCACTCCCTTTTTCTTTATATAAAGTTATAAGACCTCGTGCGAGGCGGACTAAGCACGAATAAGGGGAGGTTTTACCCTAAGCACTCCGGTTTTTCCTTTTTGTTTATAAACATCGAATTTTTAAAAACCTAGATTAAGTCCTTAGCGTAAACTTAATAATAATAATAATAATAATAATATATTAGTAATAAATATAAGCCTTTTTGTTATAATATATAAGTATAATATTAAGCTTATTAAAATCGTAGAAATAAAACAACTGCTTATACTAAATATAAGGAGCATAATAAACTTAATATAATAAGTAAAAGAAGTTATTAACCTCTTTTTAATACTTATTACTTTATTATAAGCAAAGTAAAAAGAGATAATAAACTAAATATATACGCTTATAAAAAAGTATTAAATAAGTAATAAATTATAAGTAATAAAAAAAAAGATTATAATAAGTAAGCTTTATTAAAACTTAACTAGCTATATTAAAAGTATATTATAATAAAGGTAGTTAGCTTTTATATAGTAGGACTTAATATACTAAGAAGGGTATATAAAAAACTATATATAAAGTTCTTTTACTACGTAGCTAATAACTTTTTACTTAGCTAAGTAGTTAATAGCTACGAACTAATATTAATAATTAAGAAGAAGAATAAACCTAAGTATATTATAAAAAAAGATTAATAAGCTTAGTAAAGATAAGTTAAAAAAAGAGGTAATACTAAGTTCTTATATAATAATAAAAGTATACTAACTTAATATAATAGCGATTCTTTAGCTTTTAAAATAGAATTACTTTTAAAAAGTTTAAAAAAAACGCTATAAAAAGTAATAAAAATAAGAAGGATAAATAATAATAATCAGGCTAAGGAATAAAAAGAAAGATAAAGAGGATAGTAAAAATAAAAGAAAGGACTAGCTTATACTTTATAAATACTAAAACGATTTTAAGCGTTAAGAATAATTAAGATACTATTAATATATACTAAGAAATAATAATAATAAGATTAAAAAATTCAATAAGATATAATAAGATATAATAAGATATAATAAGATATAATAAGATATAATAAGATATAATAAGATATAATAAGATATAATAAGATATAATAAGATATAATAAGATATAATAAGATATAATAAGATATAATATATATATAAATAAGACGTATAAAGGACTATAACTTAATTTAAGTAAGCTATTATAAAATCTAAACGGCGACGCCCGAACTCCTTACTTTACTCTTAAAGAGTCTTATAGAACCCCGCGACGGGAACGCTTAAAGCACGCACTATAAAGGCTCGCTTAAGGAGATATAACGGATATTACTAATCGGACCTTACTAAGGTTTCTAAGATATAACTATAAAGGCTTAAAAGCCTATTAAACTATAGTTTAAAACGTTTTTAACTATAAAAAACACTATAAAAACTACTAAGCAGATTCCGCTAGTATCCTTAAGGGATATTTAAGGATTTCCACGAAATATCCTAACTATAGTTCGGTCTATTTTTAATTATAAAAGCACCTTAAAATATATAAGATAGACTTTACCGCGATTTTTAAGGAATATTTAAAGATATTTAAGGGATTTCCTTAACTATAGTTTATAGTATTTCTAACTAAGCTTATACTTAGTTTATTAAGTAATTTTAAAAAGATATTTATAGTTTATCTATATACTAATAATAAATAAAAGGATAGTATAGTTAAAGATCCTTAAACATAGCTTAAAGAACTAAGTATAAAGTAGCTAGCTATGCCTTAAAGAAAAGATAAGCTTTTTACTATTTTTAAACCCTTATATACGTTTATATATAGTAATTAGTTTATTAAACCGGCTTAACTAGCGGTAATTAGTTTATAGTACCGGCCCCGATTAGTAGTAATTAATCCGTAGTACCGGCCTTAACTAGTAGTAATTAGTCTGCGCTTTATCCCTTTATTCTTACGCTATAAAGCGTAGTATAAGCTATTTACTACTAGCCGATATTAATAAAAAAACTTAAAATATTAAGGTATACTTAAGGTTAGCGTATTATAGTTATAGTATATACTAACTTTATATACTATAGTAGTTATTAGTAATATCCTATTAGTTAATATTTTTTAATAATTAAAAAACGTATATATAAGTTAATATAATAGTCTTTAAATATCCTTTGCGAAATATAGTTTTAATATACGTTTATAATAGCTACTATATTATAAATATACTAATATCGCTTTAGTATTATATTATAAATTATTTAAAGATAAAAACATATAAGTAAATACTAGAAACTAGTATAAGTAAAAGTAAAATAGTTAAAAGTAAAGCTTAATTTTAATATACTTTATATTAAGTATCTAAAAAAAAAGCTATATATTTAATATATATAAACTAAAAAACCCGTTTTATAGTAATACTATGTGCTATACTCCGCTTGTTAAGTAAAGATCGTAAGCGCGAAGATTTATATAATAGCGGTAGTATATAATTCTTAAGTATACTAAGAAGCGTACTATTAAAAAAGTCTTATAAGTAAATAAGAAATAAAGTGTTATAAAATTAAAGCGGCTATGCTTAGACTTCTTACTTAGCTTTTAAGGAGCCTTTACGGAACCTTATAGCGGAAACGCTTAAAGCACGCGCTATAAAGGCTCGCCTAAGAAACATAACAGATATCGCTAAACGGACCTTACTAAGGTTTTTAAAATATAACTATAAATACTAAAAGAGGCTATCTAACTATAGTTTACGACGTTTTTAACTATAAAAAACACCGTTAAAGCTATTAAATAGATTCCGCCGGCATTTCTAAGGGATATTTAAGGATTTCCGTAAGATATCTTAACTATAGTTTAGCCCGTCTTTAAGTAAGGAAATACCTAAAAAGATATATAATAGACTTTACCGCGATTTATAAAGGATATCTAAGAATATTTAAAGGATTTCCCTTACTATAGTTTAGAGTATTTCTTACCGGGCTTATACTTAGTTTATTAAGTAATTTTATAAGAATATTTATAGTTTATCTACGTATTTAAAATAAACGACTAAATAATATAGTTAAAGTTTTTAAAAATTAGCTTAAAGAACTAAGTATAAAGTAGCTAAATATACTATAGAAAAAATTAAGCTTTTTACTATCTATAAACCTATATATACGTTAAATATAATAATTAGTCCGTTATATTAAGCTAATTAGTAGTAATTAGTTTATATTACCGGCCTTAATTAATAATAATTAATCCGTAGTACTAGCTTTAACTAGCGGTAATTAGTCCGCGCCTTATCTATTTATTTTTATACCTTAAAGCGTAGTAAATAGTAGCAATTCTAACTTATTTAAATAGAAATCCTTTAAATATCCGCTAAGCTAAAAGCGACTATATCGCATAATTAAGCACTTATCTTATAAGAAGCTAGATATTAAACGATATTTCTTTTAGTAAAAAGCTCTTATTAGCCTTTAAGTTTAATCTTAATAATAAGCACCTCTTTTTTAACGCGCTTATAATAAAACTTTAAGATAAGTAAGCTATAAAAGAATTAAAGTATAAACCTACTATATATATTAATTATCTTACTATATAATAACTAATACATAATATCTTTCTTTAGTTAGATAGTAAAACATTTTATAGTTATAAGCTCGGCTTTTATATAGCACTTTATTTAATTCTTAATAAAGGTATGAGTTTTTTACTATAGTATATACGCGGGTTTTCTACTATTACATCTTTTATACTAATTATAATAAGATAAAGAGGCTATTAAAGTATAACTCCGCTATAAACTTTAATTATCTATTATATAATAACTAGCGCGCAATGTTTTTATATAGTTAAATAATTAAACATTTTATAAAAGTAAAAAAGGCCGCGGCCTACTAAGTATACTAGTTTTATAATCTCCTTTACCCTTTTTTAAGTTATTATACTATAATAGCTTATAAAGCTAAATAAGGCGTAAAACGAGTCCCGCTTAGCTAAGCTAAGACTATTACCTTTTAAAAAGCAATCTTCTTTAAAAATATTAATAATAGAAAAACTATAAAACGATAAAACCTATATAATTAAGGAAACTAAATTTAGTATTACTTAAAACGGATTAATTATCCTTTAAATAAAAGAAGTAAAGATAAGCTAACTTAAAAGGTTTTTAGTTCCTTGCTTTTTAAATACCCTCTAAATTAAGCTTATAATAAAGCTACGCTTTCTTAAAAATAATAAGCTTAGCGGATATTTCTACCACGTGCTACTAATAAAGTTTAGTTTATAGGCCTTAACCGGAAATCCGCTTTAAAAGATACTTAATAATTTCTAAGTTTAGTATTACCGTTTAGCCTTATTCGCTATAGCCGCGCTAATTAAAGTATTTTTAAGACTTTTTATTAATAAAAATAAGCTTTTTACGCTTAAGGCCTTATAGCGCACCGGATTTTAAGACGCGTTTAAAATAAAAATTTAAGTACTTAGCGAGGGTATAAAGACTAAGACCTAAATAAAAGCAAAACAAAACGCGGTAAGAAATACTTTTTAGGGGCTAAACCTATTTATACTAAATGCGTAAATACTAAGATTAGGTATAGCTTTAATCCTTTAAGTAAAAATAGTAATAATATTAAACGAAGAATTCCTTAGTCTTTTTTAAGTACGAAAAAAGAAGATATACTTATAAAGCCTAAAGAAAAACCTAAATTATAAGCTATAAATATAAGGAGATTTAATTTATTAAGACCGCGAAAAGTATCTTTTAATAAAGTTTAAGAAGACAATGAAACTAATATATTTTAAGGAGTAGACCGTTTTATTAAATTTTTCCGCTAAAATACTAATAGTAGCGAGGCTTATATAAATAAATTAGGTATTTAATTGCTCTTTTTTTATTAAAAAAGTATAGCGGAATAGTATTTTAAAGACCTTTTAAAACTATAAGAAGAAAAACTTAGCGAGCTAAGCGTAAAACTACGCTAATAGATCTCCTCCTTATAAAAGCGGTTTAAAATCCGCTTAACTATAGCGATATAAGTATATAATAAGAAGCACTTTACTATTTTAAACATAGTAATAAGGTTTAACTTTAATACTACGCCTTACGGCGTGAGGATAGGGGGATAAGGCGCGGACTAATTACCGCTAATTAGGGCCGGTACTATAAACTAATTACCGCCGGTCGGGCCGGTACTACGGACTAATTACCGCTAGTCGGGCCGGTATAACGGACTAATTACCGCACGTAAACGTATATAAGGGTTTAGAAATAGTAAAAAGCTTATCTATTTCTTAAAGGCATAGCTAGCTACTTTATACTTAGTTCTTTAAGCTAATTCTAAGGATCTCTAACTATACTATCCGTAGTACGTAAAGTAAACTATAAATATCCTTATAAAATCGCTTAATAAACTAAGTATAAGCTTAGTTAAAAATACTATAGACTATAGTTAAGGAAATCCCTTAAATATCCTTAGATATCCCTTAAAAATCGCGGTAAGGTTTATTTTATATCTTCCGGGGTGCTTTTATAGTTAGAAATAGGTCGAACTATAGTTAAGATATCCCGCGGAAATCCTTAAAAATCCCTTAAAGATACCGGCGGAATCCGCTTAATAGTTTCTACGGTATCTCTTATAGTTAGATATATCGTAAACTATAGTTAGGTAGGCTTTTAACTATCTATAATTATATCCCGGAAACCTTAGCGGGGTCCGACTAGTAATATTTATCGTATCTCCTTAAGCGAGCCTTTATAGTGCGTATTTTAAGCGTTCTTATCGCGGGGTTCTATAAGGCTTCCTTAAGAGTAAAGTAAGGAGTCTAGGCGTAGCTATTTAGATTCCGTAATAACTCCCTTAAGTAAAAAAGAAAAGCTAACGTCCTTATTAGTTTAAAGTAAGGATAAAGTAAAGGGGGTGCTAGGTAATAGCTTTATAGTAGCGAATTTACGCCGTATTAGTAGTGCGCTATCTTTATCCTTTTAATAGTTTTATCGGCTTATCCGGCCGATAGTAGCCGGGTAGCTTAAGATAGTTAGTAGGCGGCTTTATCGTAAATCCTTATCTTATATTTAATCGTGCGGCTTTATCCTTATCGGGGTAATTAGCGCGTCCGGCTAAAACTTATAGTAACGTTTTTCCGACTTTCCTTTAAAGCGTATATTCGGGCCCTTGCTAAGTAGTAAGGAGTCTCCGCGCTAGGGCATACTTAAGTTCCCCGGCGGGATATATTACGAGAGACTAGCTTTATTTAAGCCTTATCTCGTATTATTATCTTACCTACCCTTTTTACGCCGCTTTTTAATCCTCCGCTAAGTCTCCCGTTTTACTTACTAGCTTTATAAGCCGCCTATAAGCGAGATATTATATCTTACTTACTACCGCTATTATAGTTATCCCCCGCTCTTTATCGCTAGGCTTTTTAACTTATTATCCTTCTTACGTAGCGCTACTACTTACGCCTTTCCGCTAACTAACGTATATCTAGCTACTAAGAAGGTATTAAAGTAAGGGTACGCCGTCCCGTTAATATTAATAAGTATAGTAAGCACCGGAGTATCGAACGTCTATATTCCCGCTTAAAAGCGGGTAATAAGGTCCTTAATAGCTTTAGTGCCTAACTCCTTACTCTTAAGGTTCTAAATATACTTAATAGTCTTAAAGAACCTTTATACGGAGGGGGCCTTAAGGGCAAGAATATAGAGCGCGTAGTTAATATAGCCGATAAGGCGGATATTAAAGCCTAAGAACTTTATTGCTTAAGTTAAAGTTAAGTCGCGTTTAAACTCTTCGTAGGCCTATAAGTAGAACTTAGCGTAGTTTATAGCTAAGCGGAAACTCCCGATTATTATAATCTTATCGCTAAAGTATAGGCCTGCGAAGCTAAGTCCGTTAAGGATCGTATTAATTACTATTAGCGGCTCCTATAAGATTAAGCGGCGGAATATATCGCGAGGCTAGTTATCGCTATCTCCTCCGGTTAAGGAAGGATAGCGGATAGACTATAGTAAGGCGCTTATACGCCTTTATATAGCCGGGCTAAGCGTAGCGGCGGGCGGGAAGAGCGTTCGCTAAGCGGGACTAAACAGGTCCTCGAGGCTTATAGCGGCTATAGGCTAAGAAGGGGATTCTATAGCACGGGCTAGACCGCGTATAAAGCAAGATAGAGTTTCGGCTATAGTCGCTTAAAACGCCGCTATAAACCTAGCTATAAACTAGTTAAGCTAGGCCTTAAATATATAGTTAAGGACGGCGCGGACGTTATTTTAGTCGTTTAGCTAAAGCGGGTTTCCGCTAGCTATAGCGGCTACTATAGATCTTAGGACTATAGCGAGGTTAGCTAACCTTAAAGCGTTAAGTATCGGCTAGTTATTCCGCTAATAAAGATTTCCGGCTACGCCCTAAAAAATATATAGGCGGCGGGGGCTTTCGGATAGTAGGAGCTAGGCGGGAGGTATAGCGGAGTTGCCGCGAAACCGGCCGTTTAGACCTCGCTATAGTATAGGGCTAGGAGGCGAGTCGTCTAAGTTAAGTATTTAAAGAGGGTAGTATAGGCCGTCCTTTACGGTGCCGTAGTTTAAGTTAAATCTATCGGCTTAAGCGCGGCTACGGAAGGCGGCGTGGGTTTATGCGGAGGCTTAAACCTAAAGGTTCTAGCTCTCGCTAAGGGACTTAAGGCTATAAAGGATAGTCGCCTCGTTTCCGTAAAGCTTAAGAGCTTATTTATATCCTTTATATTAAAGGCGTAGGGGCTTATAAAAGAGCGGGCTAAAGAAGTAGTTATAGAATAGCTAGTCTTAGCTATAGGAGACGTTAAACGATAAAGGGACTTAAAACGCAAGTATAAAGATTGTAGGCTTAAGGTAAAGAAAGTTATATATATAGGAGTAAGCGAGGTGCGGCGGGCTATAGCTAGCGGTAAAAGGAAATATAGTTATAAAAGGAAGAAAGGAAAGGAAAGAGGGTAAGCGGCGGAGAGAATTTAAATAGGTATACTATAAGACTAAAAAGGCCTTATTGCTTAAGGTAAACGGCGGTATATTATTATTAAAATAACTAATTACCTTAAGCGTAGTAAGTTATAGTTTCTCGTAACTTATAGTAGCTTTTAGGTCTTATGCTTAGGCTTAATAGCTTAATTCTCTTAGTTAGAGAGTTTCGTATTAAGTTATAAAGGCCGCGCGTTATGCTCTCGTCCGAACTACTTAAGTAGCTAACTCCTCTTATGCCTTTTCGAAGGCTTTTACGATCTTTAGCGAGAAGACCGCTTTTTTATCTACTTATAAGTTATAGCTACTTAGCTAGCCTTTTTAAGCTATAAGAAACTCCTTCTTTAGCTTTCCGCCGCCTTTCTTTATTATACGGCTTTATAAGATTCGTTTTACTTTTTACTTATTTAAGTAAGGTATCCCTTTATCTTAAACCGGTCTTAAGCGTATAGCTAGCTTGTCCGCTAATTATAGTTATGCTACTAAAACGACTAAATAAATATTTAAGGACCTTTTTATATTTAGCCGGTATATAAGCTATCTTACTTTAGCGGTAACCTTAAACGGCCTAGTACGTCTTTCTTAAAGCTTCGCTAGTTTGCTATCCGCAACGTAGTAGCCTTTACTAAGCTATAGCTAGACTTAATCGCCGGGCTTAAATTTTAGCGGGCGGTATTTCTTATCGTATTTATCCTTTATAGCGGCTAAGCGTAAGCGATAGCTAACTTAGCTTCTTTTTATAAGACCTCTTAAGTCCGTAAGTACGAGTAGTTACTTAAGAACCGGAGGCCGTTATTTATTCTTATCCTTATAATAAGCTTACTAAAGGCCGCGTAAATTACTAAGGAGAAAGAATTATTAAGGCTAAACTAAAAAGCGACTAGCATATTAGTTTAGCGTAGGTCCGGGAAATCGGCGGTAAAGAATTATAGCGCGATTTCTACGGTCTAGTTTTGCCTTTTTAATAGGCCGTCGGTTTAAGGGTACTAAGCGGTAAATATAAGAAGCTTCGATCTAAAGGCTTACTATAAGGTCCGCTAAAATGCTAAGGTAAACTTTATATCCTAGTTAAAGATTATCCCCTTCGGAATCCCTTAGTTAGCGCGGAGTAGTTCGGTATATAATGCTTATACTTAGTCTTCCGCTATAAACTAGTCGTTACTTAAGATAAGGAGATATATTTTTAAGAATTTATCGGTTATAGTTAGCAAGGTATTAAAGAAGTTCCCTATAAGATCTTTTTACGGGGATTATTCGGCTTAAACTACTAAGAGCCCGGTAATAAAATCTATCGCTATTATATAGTATAAAACCGGCGGGCTTTAAATCGGGATAAGCTACCTTAATATCTTACCTTAGTCGGTTTAGTTATAGTAGTAAGTATCGTAGCCGTCTACGACCTCGTCTATATATCTACTAAGCCGTAGGATTAAGAAGCTTTTAGATAGGTCTTGCTATATACGGGTGCGGCCGGTATAAAAGTATTTAGTATAGGTATCTTCGACGATCTCCTTAGCGTAGGTCTTAAGGATATATAGTCTCTTACGTCCGTCGTTCTTTATAAAGTATAGCAACCCTTACGACCGGAGGAATAAGAGTCTAAGGACCCCGTCCTTATCGCTAAGCTACGCTATGATTTTTGCTTACTATATATCTTCTATATATCTATCGATTATTTTCTAGCGGAGCGGCAATTCGATTAATACTTCTGCGTAGAGGAATACGCGGTCCGTTATCTCGTTTTCTTAAATACGTTTTAATTCCCCTTCTTAGTTTAAGGATACCGGCCTATCGTCTTAATACGGCAGACGTAAAAGCGCGTCCGGCATAACGTTTTCAACGCCTAGGATATAGCATACCTTAAGCAGGAATTAGCTTAAGTATTAAGACATAAGGACTAGCTTATCGTTAGATTTTATGCTAATAGAGAATAGGGATTTTTAGTAAACGATTTTATAGGTGCTTATATAGTCGGTAAAGACGACTACCTATAGTGTTCTTACGGATAGTACTATAGTGCGTAGCTTATATACTGCTTATATTAGACCGGCTACTTTAAGTTCCGTAGGCTAGTATTAAGGTTCTCCGCTTTAAAGGGCGCGGCTTAAGTAAACGATAGGCTAGACTTTAGTCCGGGCTAGTAGCGTCTTTTTATCCTATTCCGTGCCTTTTTTTAAGTAGAAAGCTATAGCCGCTACTCTATATTCTTAGGATATATCGATCTAGATAAATAGTTATTAGGCGGGGTTAAAGTAGTAAATTATTTAGGGCTTAGTAAGTTTCTTAGTTAAAATCGCGAAAGCCTCTTCCTCTTTTAAAGTAGGCTAGAAAGCGGCTTTCGCGGCGTATTAAGCCTATCCTTAGCCCTTTAAGGGGACTCTATCTTCTTATCTTACTTAAAGCAGCTCCGTCTTTTGTTTTTATAGGACGTTAACTTCCTTAGCGAAATATAAGACCGTATAGTATAGCCACCCGGTAAGGCCGATCTATTTCTTAAGCTATTAAAGGTTCTTTAAGAACGCGATATCCCTTAAAGCTCGCACGCGTTTATTTATATTTATTAAGCCGATAGCGTTTACCTTAAATCCAAGGAGCTATATAGATAGGTATGCTAAGAAGGACTTTAGTCCGGATAAGGTAATATTACGGTCGTAGAAGGCGCGGAATATAGCTTTTAGATATTAAAAGTGTTCTTCGGCCGTATTAAAGTAGATAATAATATCGTTAATATAGGCCGCCGCGTATTCTTAGTATTTACGGAGGACGTTATCGATAAACCTTTAAACGTATACTAGGGAGTTCTTAAAGCCTATAAGTATTATTAATAATCTTTTTAGCCCGCGATAGCTTATAACCGTAAACCTTTCTCGGTAGTCTTAGTAGACTAAGAACTAGTAAAAAAACGATTATACGTCTACTATATTAATAAACTTCTTTCTTTAGAGGCTTTTAATTATATCGCTTTAAAGGGGCATTAAGTAAGCGTTTAAGGTAATAACGGCGTTAATCCCTTATAAGTTTACGACTACTTATCCCTTTTCCTTTCTATCTACCGTTTTCTATGCTACGAATACTAGCGCCGCAAACGGGGTTAGCTTATAAACTCGTTTTAATCGGCCTTATACGGTTAGCTAGCCGAATATCGTATTTACTACCTTCTTATCTTTATCGCTTAACGGGTATAATCTTAATACGACTTATTAGTATTGCTATCCTTTTACTAAAGGAATGCGTATATATTCGGATTCGTTTATATATACTACTCCTTCGTCTTTTTAAAGGCGGGGAAACGATTAAAGGATATCTTAGACTTTTAATACGTATTTTAAGTCTTCGGCGTAAATCTAGACGCCCTTATTAGTAGTAAGTTTAGGTAGGTCCTTAGTTCGGCCGATTTTAAGTTTATAGTTTATAGTAGGATCCTTTTATAGGAAGTCCTTAGCGGGGTCTATTTTATTCGGATTTTCTATAAAGGCTTCCGCTAAGGGAGCTATGGCGTTAACCTCTTTATATAGCTAGAACTGCTTATCGAGGTCTATAATTATCCTTACCTTTTAGCCTTAGCGGAGCACTAGTAGTTCCTTAAAATAGTTTATCGCTATAAAGCTTTTATAATCCTATATTATTATCCGGGCGAGCTTAGGGTTATCGGGGAAAAATATTATATTATGCTTTAATAGCGGCGCCCGGACCTATATAGGTAGGGCGTAGCTAGAACTAGCTAAAATCGTCGTAGTAATTAAGTAGATTACCCGCTTATATATCGCTAGTCCTAGCTAGACTATCTTAACTTCGGCTTTAATCCCTTTATAGGCCCCGATCCGTAAGACTAATATAAAGTTAAAAAGGTCTTTTTAGTAAGGAACTAAAAAGTCTTAGCTAAGCAATATATTAGCCGCTAAGCGTTTTACTATTTAGGCGCCGATCCTTACTTTTATAACCGCGAGGCTACCGTTTAGCCTTCTTAATATATAAGCGGTAAATTCCGCCTATCTAACGGTAGCTATCCTTCTTACTCCTTAAATAGGAATTCGTTAAAAGGAGTTTATAATTACGTCTTAAAAGGTCTTTACTAAGTCGGCTTAAATAAGGCTTTAGTCTACCCCGGTATCCGTATAAGCTTTAATACTTATCCTAGGCCTTTCTTTTCTATAAACTAGTAGGCGTATATAAGTAAATCGTAACGGCTTATTAGGGTTTAATAGCTAAATATCGGGGGAAGCCTTAACTATTTAAACGTTTTATAGCTTTTAAATAACTACTTACTATACTAAGCTATATCTTTATATAGCAACGTCGCGGTTAAGGTTAAGGGGGTGTTTATCTTTAACATATTAATAAAGCTTATTTTTTAAGGGGAATGCTTCGCCGCAAAATCCGCACGCTTTATCGGCCTCTTATACTAAGTCTACTATAGTATAGATTGCGGTTTCCTTTAAGCTTTCGTCGGTATCCGACTAAGCTCTTTCTATATTATACTCTTTATCCCTTAAATAGTCGTTAGTCTTTACCGTAGTACCTTCCTTAGTCGCGGGGTATGCTTATTTTAGCTTTAGCGTTAGCGAGTATATAGTCCCGAAGGTCCCTTCTCTTTTTAGCCGGAGGACCTTAACTTATATTCTTAGCTATTTAAGCGGGTTTCTTCCTTAACTTAGCGAGCGCTATAAGGTTTAAGGTATATCCGCTTTTATTAAGCGGTCTAAAAACGTAACCCTTAGTCTTAGTAAGCCTTTAATAGATAGCTAAGGCGTCTCGGACTATCCTCTAAGCGCGTATAGGGTATAGCTAGTCGGCCCTTGCCTTTTTATAAGTTAGATTTATTTCTTTCGCGCTAATAAGTGCTTTTAAGATCCTTAAGTATATTTAACTTATAGCTAAGGAAGAATTTTCTTATATTTATTAATCTATCTATTAATATCCTCGTTCTTTACTAAGCGTCGTAAGGATTCTTATAAGTAGACGTCTAGCTTTTAATAAATTACTATAGTTAAGTAGTCCGGCTAGTAAAGCGCGGCCTTAGCTTTATATCGTAAGCGTAATATCTAAGACTTAAAGTTAGATCTTACTACTATATCTTTAATAGTAAAGTGCTTTTTATTAAGTGCCTATATCGCTATATCTAAGCGGATTCTAAACCGTTTTTATAAGGCGGATATTTATTAGCTTAGTCCGACGCCGGGCTTACTAAGTTCTTCTTATTATAGTTTTAAGAGGTCCTTAAAATACTATTCCGCCGCACTTCCTTAAAGGAAGGAGGGTAGTTAGATAGCTAATTCGTCTATATAGGCCTCGCCTTTACTAGCGTTTTAGCGGATAAAGTCGATAAAACGGTTAACTCCTTAGAACATACTAGCTTTATTATCTTCCTAAACTTTATCGAAGGACGCTTTTAAAGGTCTTAATAGGTTAAATCTCCCTATATCCTTAGCTCGTAATTAAGGTTTTTCCTAGGGCTTAATAAGCGTATTTTCTTTTCTTAATACTTAAAGGAGACTAAGGAATTATTCGTTCGATATTACTACTATTCTTACCGGGGGGCTTAAGGCTATACTTAGTCTTAGTATCTATACGCTTAGTATAGATAGGTTTAGCCCGCTAAGGGTATCGCTTACCGCGTCCTTATTGCTTATTATTAAGGTCTTAGTCTTAATACTTTCGCTAAGCGCTTAACCTTCCGTTTTATATATATCTTAGAATCCGGTACGCTATAAGGCCCCCGGCGTAAAAAGCTCGTTTTTATTAATCGAGAGTCCCGAAAATGCCTTAGTTAGCGCGGCTATAGCGGACGAGGCTAAACGGTAATACTAAACTAAAAAACTACCGGGTATCCTTTAAGGCGGATTTCCGGTTAAGGCCCTTAAGCTAAATTCTATTAGCAGTACGCGGTAAAAATATCTACTAGGCTTATCGTCTTAAGGAAAGAGTAACTTTATTATAAGCTTAATCCGGAGGGTATTTAGCGGGCGGGGAGCCGGATAGTTTTAAGGTCGGCTCGTCCTTACTTTTTCTATTTAAAGGATAATCGATCTATCCGGGTAATACTAAATCTAGTTTACTTAGTTATATAGATTTTATTATTCTATAGTTTATCCTTTATTAGTATTTTAAAAGCGGATTACCTCTTAAAAGGTAGTAGTTTTAGCTTAGCTAAGCGGGACTCGTTTTACGTCCCGTTTAGCTTTATAGGCTATCGCGGTATAGTACCTTAAAAAGGGGTAAGGGAGATTATTAAACCGGTATGCTTAGTAAGCCGCGGCCTCTTCCGCTCTTATAGCTTACTTATCTCGGAGTTCTATTATAAGCGCGTTAAGGAAGAGGTGCTTATTATTAAAGTTAGACTTAAAGGCTAATAAGAGCTTCTTACTAAAGAAAATGTCGTTTAGTATTTAATTTCCTATAAGATAAGTACTTAATCGTATAATATAGTCGCTCTTAGCTTAGCGGATATCCGGGGGATTTCCGTTTAAATAGGTAGGAATTGCTATTATTTACTACGCCTTATAGTATAAGGATAAGGGGATAAGGCGCGGACTAATTACCGCCGGTTAAGGCCGGTACTATAAACTAATTACCGCTAGTT
>JAPEBW010001518.1:0-22781 GCA_027405785.1 Ophiocordyceps robertsii | reverse complement strand
TTATCTAATTATAATAAATAGAAAAAGAATATTTGCTTTTACGATACTATAGCTAACTAGTTAGCCGTAAGCTAGTTTAAGGTAGCTAGAGCTTCCTTATTACTTTATAAGCTTTATAGATAGTAGTTTTATTTTAAAGATTAAAGCTCCTAAACCTTATACTAAAGAATTAGCTAAGCTATAAAAGTTTATTACTTTTCTTAAAGCTTATTTTTAGTTTTATCTTACTATAATAAATTAAGAAGTAGTAAAGGTTATATTTATATTTAGTTGCCTATAAGGCCTAGCCGCAATATAGTTTAAACCGATTCTTAAGGACTATATAGATAATAGTCTTAAAGATAGGAATTCCGAGATAAGGAATATTTTTAAGGATTTCGATAACTTTAAAGAAGCTCTACGAAAAACGTTCGGAATTATAAATAAGCAATAATTAGTAAAGCATAAATTAAGAAGCCTTAAGTATATTACGTCTTTATCGGCTTATATAGCTCGATTTTAATAAATAACTTTTAAGCTAAAATAAGAAGACGATACCTTTATAGCTATATTTTATAAAGGACTTAAGGAAGAAGTTAAAGACGAAATTTACCGCTTAGATAAGCTAAAGACGCTATTAAACTATATTAGTTTAGCGGTTTAGATAGACAATAAGCAATACGAACGCTAATAATAGCGAAAATACCGTTTAACTCCCGGCGGGGTTATTAAGAAAAATAATAAAAAGCAAAAGCGCGACTTAAATTACGATATAATAAACTTAAATACCCTTAAAGTAAGCCCGCTAAAGCCCGCTAAAAAAGCTATTTAATGCTTTAATTATACAAAGGAAGGCTATATTATAAGAGATTATATTAAGAAAAGGAATTCCTTTAAAGAAAGAAATATACTTATTCGTAAAAATAATGCCCTCTTAGCTTATAATCCGCAATATACTTTACTATTACTTTTAATTAAGGATACTAAAATTAATACTAAGCTTATTATAATAACCCTTAGTCTATTTAAGATTAGTTCGCCTATAAAAGGTCTTTATAAAAAAGAACCCGAAGTTAAGATAAAAGATAAAAGCTTAAATAACTAGTAAAGAAATGCTTTTAAGACTAAGGATAATTATTAGCACGGAACTTTTTTATAAACTATTACCGAAGATAACGAAAACGCTCCTTATTTTAATATAAACGTTATACCTTTAAATACGGAAGAAAGCTATAATCCTAAAAACCTTAAAATTAAAAAGATAAAAAAGCCCTCTTTTAAGAAAAAAGATAGTAATAGGCCTTATGCTCCTTTTATAAAATATCTCGATATAGTAATTACTATTAAGAATAAGGTATATAAGTAGCTTTCTTAAACTAAATACTACGATAATAACTACCTTATATACTTTTCGGATAAGTAAGGAAGCGGCTAGTTTCTTAAATTAAGGAAGACTTATAATAAACCTATTATAACGATTAAAGAACTTACTACTAATACTAAGGTTTTTATAGAAAACCTTAAGGAGGATATTAAAGCCGATAAAGAGGAACTTTCGTAAGAAAACACTAATAACTAAATTAAAATTAAGTAACTTTTACTTTTTAAGTAGTATAACGAAACGACTATTAAAAACCTTTAAGATAGTAACCTAGCTTTAATAAATAAGATAATTAAGCTAAAAGAAGATTATATATCTCTTTTTATATATATTACTAATCTAATTAAAAATAAAGACGATCTTAAGAAAAAGAACGATAAGCTAGCTAATAAGCTTAAGGAAGATATAGAATTCCTTAACTTAGCTATTAAAGATATGTTTAAACGATATAGCGAGTATTTCGAGATTAATTATAATCTTTATAATAAGAATTATAATTTAGAAATACTACTATAAGTAAAAGAATTCTTAAATAGAATGCTTAAGAATTAGCTAAAAGCTAAGTAATAATAACTTAATAACTAAAAGCAATAAAGAGAACTTAATTATATTAAGGGTATTAAAATTATTAGTAAAGTAGTTAAAAGCTATAAAGCTAGTAAGGATTTAGTTTTTAAAGCTTATAAAGAGCTTAATTACTTAGATAAACTAGTTCCGTAAAAAGAATTAAAATCTACTAAGAAGTTAGTAGATAAGGTAAAAAACTAATAAGCTTAAGAATAATAAGGCTATTTCTTAGTAAATAAAACTTACTTACGTTAAATAATAATTCTTAAAGTATAAAAATAACTCTTTTATTAAAATTAAAAAGATATCGCCTTAACGTATTAATAGATTACGGTGCGATAAGTAGCTATATTTCCCTTATAATAGTAAATCGTCTAAAATTACGTTATAAAAAAAAGATAAGCCTTATATACTTCTTTTAGTAAAAAGATTACCCTTTAAGTATAATAATAGCAAGATTATGCTTAAGACTAATCCTCTTAAGTATATAATTAGGATTTATAACTTTAAAGACTCCTTTAACGTCTTAGCTATTAGCTATAATATTATATTAAGACTACCTTTTTTATAAAAATATAATCTTATAATAGATTAAGATAAAGGCCTTTTAAGGTTTAAAGATAATACCTTAAATATCCTACTTTATAGTTTAATAAAGAATAACCCCGGAATAAAACCCTCGAATAATTTAAATACGGCAATACCTAATAATAACTATATAAAGAATAGTAATAATAAGGATAATAAAGCTTTCTATATAGATATAAATATCGTATTAATAGTTATTATAACGAATAACGATAAAACGACTAATATAACTAAAGATAATATAAATATAACTAGTATAATATAAGCGAAAATAATACTAAACCTTAGTAAAGAAACTAAAAGCCTTAAAGATAATTATAAAGCTACTTATAATTTATTAAAAGAAAATCTATTAAATAGCTTAAAGAATATTAAGTAATAATACTTTAAGTAAAAAGATAAGATTAAAAAAAAACGGAATAAGAGAAAGATTAAGAATAAGATATATAAGATTAGCTTATAGTGTTCGGAAGGTACTATTAATTTAAAGCACCCTAAAAAGCGAATATAGTATATAAGACGTTCGGAAGGTACTATTAACTTAAAATACCTTAAGGATCGATATCTAAAAATACTTAAAAATATACTAAAGAGATATTTCGATATATTTACGCCGCTACTTAAAGATAAGCTACTACTACGAGGTAGTTAAGATTATAAAATTAAGTTAAAAGAAGGCTTTAAGCTTAGATTCCGTAAGATATATAACTTAAATAAGAAGTATCTAAAGTTATTAAAAGAATATATTAATAAAAACCTACGAAAAAGTTATATTAAAAAGTCTAAATTAAAATATAAAGCTCTTATATTATTTACTCTAAAAAATAGTAAAGATAAAGAAAAGACTTAACTTTATATCGATTTTAAAGAGTTAAATAATAATATAATAAAGGACCGGACTCCGTTACCTTTTATAAGCGAAATAAGAGATAGATTAGCTAATAAGTAGTAGTATATTAAGGTTAACCTTAAATCTACTTATAGCTAAATACGCATTAAAGAAGGAGACGAATTTAAAATAGCCTTCGGAACGTAATACGGACTTTACGAATTTTTAGTTATGCTTTTAGGATTAACTAATATACTAGCAACCCTTTAAAAGGGAATTAATAGTATATTAAATCCTTATTTAGACCGTTTTTATACGGCTTATTTAGATAATATTATTATTTACTTAGATACGCTAAAGCAACACTATAAAGAAGTCGATATAGTACTAAAAGTATTAAGAAAAGCTAGCTTATATATTTTACCGGAGAAATATAGCTTTTATATATAAGAAGTGGAATTCTTAAGGTATATAATTACTCCTTTTTATATAAGGATAGACCTATAGAAAATTTCTATAATTAAAGATTAGCTAATTCTTATAAGTATTAAGGAAATCTAAAGCTTTATAAGATATATAAATTATTATAAGAAGTTTATATCGGACTTTTCTAAGATAATTATACTAATTTTATCGGTATTAAAAAAAGCTAAAACGGACCCTTTTAAGTAGAACTTAAAAGCAGACGAAGCTTTTAGAAAAATTAAAGGATTACTTATTAAAGAACCTATATTAAATACTTATAATATAAAGAAGCTATTAAAATTAGAAACGGATACTTTTAATTTTATATTAAGCGCGTAGCTAAGTTAGCACGATAAAAACAATATTCTTAAACTAATAGCTTTTTATTCGAAGAAGCTAGTAAGTATAGAAGTTTATTATCTTATTTATAATAAATAATTCTTAGCTATTATATATACTTTTAAAGAATTTCGGCATTATATTTTAAGAAATAAATATAAACTTAAGGTTTATATAGATTATAAGAATATTAGTTATTTTGCTATAACGTAATAGTTAAATACTAAGTAAATAAGATAGGCTAAATTTCTTTTAGAATTTAACTATAAAATTATTTATAAGAAAGGTTTTAAGAATAACTAAGCTAATATAATTAGCTAACGACCGGACTTTAATAATAAAAAAGAGCTTTATAACGAGACCTTATTATTCTTAAATAATAATAGTAATTTAAAGTTAAAGATATTATATATACTATTTAACGTATAAGGAGATCTTACTACTTTAAAATTACTTAAGAATTCTTATAAAAACCTAGATAAGAAAGGATATAAAAATCTTAAGTAAGATAGAAAAATAGCGTTTTATAAGAATAAGCTATTCCTTACCTTAAAAACTAAGAAAATAGTTATAACGGATTTTTATTTATACTTATTATATAGATATTAAGGTATTACGAAAACTTATAATAGAATTAAAAACTATTATAATATCTATAACCTTTATAAGAAAATCTAAGGAGTTATTAAGTTATACGAAGTATATAATAAAAGTAAGGCTATATAATATAAGCCTTATAGTAACTTAATTCCTTTAGAAGTTCCTTTAAGACTTTAAGACTTTATAGCTATAGACTTTATTATAAAATTACTAAAGTCTATAGATCCTATAACTAGTATAAAATATAACTCTATTTTAGTTATAATTAATCGTTTTACGAAATACGGCTATTTTATTTTAACGTATAAAGCTATAGATATAAAAAAGTTATCTTATACTTTTATAAGATATATTATAGCTAATCGAGGACTTCTAAGTTCGATTATTTCGGATAGGGATCGGAAATTTATTTCGAATTTCTAGTAAGGTTTAACGCAAGCCTTAAGTATAAAGCATAAATTATTTACTGCTTTTTACCTTATTATAGACGGAATAATAAAACGGTTAAATTAAACGCTTAAGCAATACCTTAAAAGCTATATAAATTATTAGTAAGATAATTAGCTTTTTAAATTGCTTATAGTATAGTTATTATATAATACCTCTTATTTTAAGCCTATTAAGAATACTTTAGTATTCGCGAATTATAGCTTTATACTTAAAGCTTATAGGTCTTCTTTACTTAAAGAAGTTATAGCCGAAAAAGCTATATTAAACTCTAAGTAGTTAATAAGCTTATACGGATTTATAAAATCAGAATTAAAATATATTGCTAAGAAGATATCGTATTATTACGATAAGAGATAATTTTTAAAACCTTCTTTATTTAAAAGCAATAAAGTATATCTTTTAATAAGGAATCTTAAGACTAATAGACTTAATAAGTCTTTAGATTATAAGAAGATAAGACTTTTTAAAGTTATAGAGAAAATAAGAAAGGTTAATTATAAGTTAGAACTTTTAACTAGTTTACTTAAATACCTTATTTTTTATATATCTTTATTAAAACCGACTTTACGGAATATTAAGGTAGTAAGAGAGCTAGACTTAAAAAGAGTTAAAGAGAGCGAATAAATAGTAAAGGCTATACTCGCTAAGAAAATAGAAAATTAAGAACACTTTTATTTAGTAAAGTAAAAGGACTATCCTTATTCGGATAATACTTAGGAACTTATAAAGCACTTAAAAAATACTTTAAGAAAAGTTAAGGATTTTAATTAATAAAACCCTTAAGAGTAAGTATTAGCTTTTTTAAGCTAGGATTTCTTTATTATTTTAGATAGTAAAAGTAAAAGGAAATCTAGATAAGATTTTTCTTTTAAAAAAGATCTATAAAGATAAAAGAATAGGATTTTCTTTAAAGAATTCCTAAGGTTACTCTCTTTAAAGTAGGATTTCTTTAATTATTTAGATAGTTTCTTAAAGGTTAAGGATAACTTAAGAGAAAGAGGATATTTATCTTTCTAAGTTTAAAAATACCTTAAAGAGGGGAATATATAACGGAAACCTTATTCCGTTAGTAATCCTAAGTACTAAGGAGTACTAATATCTAGTAAAGTAAATACCGCTAAATATATAGGAGTAATAAATAAAGTAAATACCGCTAGTTACGAGATATAACTATTAAAGTAGATACTAGTAGTTATAAGGAGAGATAATATAACTTAACGGTTAAAGATAGCTAGTATTAGCTATAAGCGGTATAGGTTAAATACGCTTATAATCGGCTTAAGTTAGCTTTGGCTAGTAATAGGATTCGTATTATACGATCGACTAATACCTTATATAATCGACCGATACCTTATATAAAGCTAAGGCGGGAGGCCTTCCTTTTAAAAGAGGATAGAATCTTATAAAAGGTTTTAAAATAAGGATATTTAGTCTTATAAGCTAGTCGTAAGTAATAAAGCGTATATTACTTATAACTAGTAATAAAGATAGTATAAGCTATTTTTATTAGCTTAAAAAGTAGTTTAGTAACTTTATAAGTTATATAAAGTATAAGTTATAGATTAGTATATAAAAGTATATAAAAGCATATAAAAGGAAAGCCTTTTAGTAGCCTTAAAAAGGTATAAAAGGAGGTCCTTCCTCCTTTTTCCCTTAACTTTTTTCTATTTTTTCTTTCTTTTTCTTTAGCTAGTTTTAATATAAGAAATCTATATAATAAGATACCCTTACTTTATTTAGTTTAGTAGTTTATACTAAGTCTTTTTCTCCCTTTCTAGCTAGTAAATTTAAATTAAATAAATTATACGAGACTACTTAACGTATAAGAAATGTTAAGGGTTTTATAATATTAATAGTCGTTTCGTTATACTACTTAAAGAGTAAAAGTTACTTAATTTTAATTTAGTTATTAGTGTTTTCTTATAAAAGTTCCTCTTTATCGGCTTCGATATTCTCTTTAAGGTTTTCTATAAAAACCTTAGTATTAGTAGTAAGTTCTTTAGTTATTATAGCGGGTTTATTATAAGTCTTTTTTAGTTTAAGAAACTAGCCGCTTTCTTACTTATTTAAAAGGTATATAAGGTAGTTATTATCGTAGTATTTAGTTTAAGAAAGCCACTTATATACCCTATCCTTAATAGTAATTACTATATTAAGATATTCTATAAAAAGAGCGTAAGGCCCGTTACTATCTTCTTTCTTAAAAAAGGGCTTTTTTATCTCTTTAATTTTAAGGTCTTCGGGATTATAGCTTTTTTCCGTATTTAAAGGCATAATATTTATATTAAAATAAAGAGCGTTTTCGTTATCTTTAGCAATAGTCTATAAGAAAGTTCCGTGCTAATAATTATCCTTAGTCTTAAAAGCATTTTTTTATTAGTTATTTAAGCTTTTAGCTTTTATCTTAACTTTAGGTTTTTCTTTATAAAGACCTTTTATAAGTAAACTAGTCTTAAATAAACTAAAGTTTAGTATAATAAGCTTAATATTAATTTTAGTATCTTTAGTTAAAGGTAGTAGTAAAGTATATCGCGGATTATAGGCTAAAAGGGCATTATTCTCGCGAATAAGCATATTCCTTCCCTTAAAGAAATTCCTTTTCTTAATATAGTCTCTTACGATATAGCCTTTCTTTATATAATTAAAGTATTAAATAGCTTTTTTAGCGGGCTTTAGCGGGCTCGCTTTAAGGGTATTTAAGTTTATTATATTATAACTTAAGTCGCGCTTTTACTTCTTATTATTTTTCTTAATAACCCCGCCGGGAGTCTAATAGTGTTTTCGCTATTATCGGCGTTTATATTGCTTATCGTTTATCCGGACCGCTAAACTAATATAGTTTAATAGCGTCTTTAGCCTATTTAAGCGGTAAATTTCGTCTTTAACTTCTTCCTTAAGTCCTTCGTAAAATATAGCTATAAAAGCATCGTCTTCCTATTTTAGCTTAAAAGTTATCTATTAAAATTAAGCTACGTAAGCTAATAAAGACGTAACTTACTTAAGGCTTCTTAATTTATGCTTTACTAATTATTGCTTATTTATAATTCCGCACGTTTTTCGTAAAGCTTCTTCGAAGTTATCGAAATCCTTAAAAATATTCCTTATCTTAGAATTCCTATCTTTAAGACTATTATCTATATAGTCCTTAAAAATCGGTTTAAACTATATTATAGCTAGGCCTTATAAGTAACTAAATATAAACATAACTTTTACTACTTTTAAATTAATTATAGTAAGATAAAACTAAAAATAAGCTTTAAAAGAGGTAATAAACTTTTATAGCTTAGCTAATTTTTTAATATAAGGTTTAAGAGCTTTAATCTTTAAAATAAAACTACTATTTATAAAGCTTATAAGGTAATAAAAAAGCTTTAGCTACCTTAAACTAGCTTATAGCTAACTAATTAGCTATAATATTATTAAAGTAAATATTCTTCTTTTATTTATTATAATTAAATAGATATAATTATAATAAATACCTTTCTTTTACTTAATAGCTTAAAGAACTTACTAAGTATATAAATACTAAGTATTTTTTATCGGAGCTATTAAGTTTATAAAGATTCTTATAAGCTAGTTTTATATTACGGAACCCTTAACGTTTCTTATACGTTAAGTAGTCTTATATAATTTATTTAATTTAAATTTACTAGCTAAAAAAGGAGAAAAAGACTTAGTATAAACTACTAAACCGAATAAGGTAAGGGTATCTTATTATATGGATTTCTTAGGTTAAAACTAGCTAAAAAAGAAGAAAGAAAAAAAGGAAAGAAGTTAAAGGAAGGAGGAGGAAAGACCTCCTTTTATACCTTTTTAAAGCTACTAAAAAGCTTTCTTTTTATATGCTTTTATATACTTTTATATACTAATCTATAACTTATACTTTATATAACTTATAAGGTTACTAAACTACTTCTTAAGCTAATAGAAATAGCTTATACTATCTTTATTATTAGTTATAAGTAATATACGCTTTATTACTTATAACTAGCTTATAAAATTAAATATCCTTATCTTAAAACCTTTTATAAGATTTTATCCTTTTTTAAAGGGAAGGCCTCTTGCCTTAGCTTTATATAAGGTATTAGTTAATTATATAAGGTATTAATCGATTATATAATACGAATCTTATTACTAGCTAAAGCTAACTTAAGCCGATTATAGGTATATTTAACCTATACCGCTTATAGCTAATACTAGCTATTTTTAACCTTTAAGCTATATCGTCTCTCCTTATAACTACTAGTATTTACTTTAATAGTTATATCTCGTAACTAGTAGTATTTACTTTACTAATTACTCCTTTATATTTAGCGGTATTTACTTTACTAGATATTAGTACTCCTTAGTACTTAGGATTACTAATAGAATAAGGTTTCCGTTATAATTATTATTATTATTATAGTTATTACTAGTTTAAAAAGAGGAGGAAGGAAAAGAAAGTTAAAAGCGGAGGGATAAGGTATTTATACCCTTTAATCCTTAACTTAAAGCGCGGAATATTATAATAGCGGGTAGGCCGCTTAATATACTATTAAGCTATTTAAGGCGGATAAGGTGCCCGCTAAATAAGCGGACAGGCCTTTTAATAAGTAGCTGTTTAATTAAAGGTAAGCGGCGGCGGCGGGTAAGGCTATTAAACTTATTATTATACGGCCTTACTTATTATAATATAAGTTTAGCGCTTACTAAGCCGCGGACTAAGTAGTGCTTTATAATAGCTAGTAGCTTTTTATAATAGCTTTAAACTATATAGCGCGGTATAAAAAGTAAAGGTATTATATTAAAGTCTTTAACTTATAAAGTTATAAAGACTTAAGCTATAGCTTAAGCTTTATTATATAAAGAAAGCTAGGTCTATATATATAAACACAGACTTATTATATATAAGCAGGCTCTTTATAGCTTATTATTATAATACTACGAACGGCACTTATATACTAGCCTTTACTTACTTTATAATAGCTTTAATTAATATATATATATATATATATATATATAGAATGTTAGCTATGTATATAAGCTGTGTATATATATATATAGGCTGTATATATAAGCGCGGGCATTTAAAAAGGAGTATTACTATTTACACTTATATATATCTCTATTTATACTCACGCCCTATTTTAAAAATATATACTAACGCTAGCCCGCCCCGCTAACTTATAGTGCCCGCGCTTAGTAAGTACCCGTACCTTCTAAATGCCCGCGCGCCCGCCCGCGCCTATACACGCATATATATTATACCTTTAAAGCTCTTACTACCTTTAAAGCTCTTACTAAAGACCCTCGCCTATATATATAAGACCCTCGCCCGCATATATATAAGACCCTCGGGCGGCGTTAAGGGCATTGAGGGCGCCGGATTAATTAACGGGCCGCATTATGCGCGCATCTTACGAGAGCTTTAAAGATGCGTTTTTTAAGCGAATTAAGCTGTGGCCGAGAGCGCTGCGTGCTGGCTGCGTGTGTGGGCTGCGTGTGTGTAGGCGCGGGCATTATTTAGAAGGTACGGGTACTTGCCAGGCGCGGGCACCATAAGTTGGCGGGGCGGGCTGGCGTTAGTACGTATCTTTAAAATGGGGCGTGAGTGTAAATAGAGATATGTGTGAGTGTAAATAGTAATACTCTTAGAAGGTACGGGTACTTGCCAGGCGGGCGCGGTACAAATTGGCGGGGCGGGCTGGCGCGGGTACGTATTTTTAAAATGGGGCGTGTGTACGAATAGAGATATGTGGGTGTACAAATAGTAATGATGTAATACTTCTTTTAAAATGCTCCTCTATATAAACAGGCAGGTAGCGGCCCGATTAGGACTAGCGTGCACAGCTATATGGTCAAGACTTTTGAAATGCTCCTCTATACAGTATGTATGTATGTACGGATACTCTGCCCCTTTTCCGCTCTAAAAGATAGAAGAGGGAGTTAGTAAGCCGTACGTAAGTGGTCAGCTCCGAGCCGTGTTGTTGTTTTCTCTCCCTGCCAAACCCTCCTCACATCAGCAGACGCCTCTCGCCATGGCCTCGAAGAAAGCAACCGCCAAGGTGCAGCCGGGCCGTGCTTCCAAAGCTAGGGCCAACGACAAGGGTGGCGCAAGAGGGTCCCGGTCGAAGGCCGCCGCCGCCTCCAAGCAGAAGGAGAAGTCCCCCTCCGGTGAGTCCCCGTTGTGCTCTCGACGTGCCTCGAGTTCGGCTCGCTCACGCCCTTTGCCGCCAGACTCCCCGAAGCGCGCCTCCGGTCGGTTGCCCAACGGCGACGGCTCAACTTCGTCCGCAAAACGCAGATACGACGATTCCCGCCTAGAACGTCCCTCCAAGAAGGCAAAACCCGATACGAAGCGCACATCGACTAAAGCCGGAGCGGAACACGAGACGCACCCCGCAATCAACCAAGTCCCCACCAAGGTTCTCAATGTTCTTGTGTTTGGGAATGGCGATAACGGCGAGCTCGGGCTCGGGCCTAAGCAGACAGAAGCGTCTCGCCCTTGCTTAAATCCATACCTCGACCCCAAGGACCCAACCAAGTATCACATCACACAGCTAGCATGCGGAGGGATGCACACGATAGCCCTCACTGTCGAGGGTCAGCTTGTTACCTGGGGTGTTAATGACGAGTTCGCCCTTGGGAGAGACACGCACTGGAACCCCGAGCTACGCGACATGGACGCCGACTCGGACGACGACGCAGAGCTAAACCCCCTAGAGTCCACTCCGATAGCAATTCCTGCTGCTCATTTCCCACAAAATACTCGCTTCTGTCAAGTTGCAGCTGGCGATAACTATAGCATTGCGCTAACAGACACTGGTCTTGCTTACGGTTGGGGCACATTTCGCGTAAGTTCAATGGCGTAGACGTTGGTCTATTTCTAACATAACCATGACAGGACTCGGAGGGGAATAGCCGGTTTGGCTACAACAGTGTAGACGGGACCATCATTAAGAATCAAAAGACACCTTTACTCATCGAAGGCCTCAAGAACATTACACAAATCGCCTGCGGAGCTAATCACGCCATGGCTCTCGATTCTGCTGGTCAGATTTTTGCATGGGGCTCGAATGATCAGCGGCAGTTCGCCCGACGGCTATTTGGGCGAGACCAGGACTGCCTAAGGCCTCGTCTCGTCAGAGTGTGCCGCCGCAATGCCAAGTATATTGCATCTGGGGAGTATCATTCTTTCGCAGTTGACCGAGATGATAATGTCTGGGCGTGGGGTTTGAATAGCTACGGCGAGGCTGGCTATGCTCCAACGGCCGGTAAAGATTCTGCCATTCTGCCTTGGCCGATCAAGATTCAGCATCTTTGCGGCAAAGGCGTGATAGCCCTAAGCGGTGGAGCTCATCATTCGGCTGCCCTAACAGCTGATGGGCGATGTCTTCTCTGGGGACGACTGGATGGCGGTCAACTCGGTATTCACTTTTCAGCCGACCAGCTTCAGGATACGACCCTCGTTCGATATGATGATCGAGAAAAGCCTCGCATTTGCCTACGTCCCGCAGCCATCCCCGGCACCTTGACTCATGTTGCTTGCGGAACAGAGCATACGCTATTCATCTCGGATAAAGGCGAGGTATATGCGACAGGCTTCGGCTCGGAAGGCCAGCTTGGCCTAGGGCCGGAAACGGACGACGTCGAGGTTGCAGAGCATGTCAAGGGCAAGCAGCTCAAGGGCAGGGCCATGACTTGGGCTGGTGCTGGAGGGCAGTTCTCTATTGTTGCCGGGCCTGCTTGATTGTTTGTAGTTTTCCAAGTCTCGAAAGTGGTTTACAAAGTTATTTTCTTTTGCACAATTTATATTATTCTTTGCTAAGTAGATGCAGCGGGACTTTAGTCTGGAACAAACAGCGGCGGATGTTTTGTCCCCTGTCGTCATTGGCTCTGCCTCTGCCACTGCCGCCTGTGCCTATCCCGCTGTTTATATCTGACAGCCAGCAGAAGAGAATAATACCAGCGATGATGACAATGCTCCGTGACACGACTTCAAGATTGCCGAGTAGGATCAAGGCCATACGACCTAGGGCCAAGCCTCTGTCAAGTCCAAGGTACAAATGCAGCTTCCGGCCCGGCCCATCGTCGCCCTTGGCCTTGAGTTTGAACAATCCTGCGCCAAATCGCTGCCGTCGATTATGCAAACGGCAGACTAGTATGGTACCGAGTATTCCCCGGAGACAGTCCTTTTTCGCACCAGGCGCTGGCTGGGACCTCGGCGCATGAGTACGCAGTCCTCCGCCGCGCCTTCAGGTTGATCTTGTTGGCCACCTCGATGTCCTTTTCACTGACACTGACGCCCTCCCCTTGGACCTCGACGACTTCCCCCTCAGCATCTGCCGCTTCCTGCGCGGCCTTGCTTCTCGCCCTCATCTCTTCATCCGCAAGAATACCGACCTCGGCAAACCCGAGGGTTGTCTTGCGTATATAACAACACCCAATCATTTCGGGCGTCTTCCAGCCTGCCTGGCTGTACGCTCCTTGGTAGCACCAGTATGAATTCGCTGGTGAAGCCTCTCCCCATCCTTTCCACTTCCCGGTGTAGACAAAGTAGACCCACGGGGTGATTTCATGCTGTTGTCCGTTTGATGGGAAGGCTGACGGAAAGCTTCCATGTTTGGTCGCGACGCAGTTGTCTCGAATCCAGGTCTTTCCAACACTTGGGACTCGTTTATTGCCGATACGTCCTCAAGAATGCTGAGTGCCAAGTGAGGTATAGTGAGGAGAATTTTAGGGAGCGGCTCGGCGTCGACTTTGTCGTCATTACTCAATTTGGGACGTTCCGGGGTGACAGGTGGACACCTGTTGATCGCGCTGGGAGACAGCTGGGGGAGAGGCCATTATGTCAGGGATATGTCGAAGCTGGGATGCAGAGGCAGTCATCTGGAGACAGTGAAAGAAAGTTCTCGGCCGCGATGTCTCGGAATGAAGGACAACAGCGTCGTTGGAGGGGAAGATGGGGTGTGTATTTTTTGTGGAACACAGGCACAGGTGTGTGTTGAAGAGAGAAAGCTAGGGCTGGCTAGCTTGCTTGTGGTCGGCTTGACTTTTTCAATGGTCGGCTCAGGTACAAAGGTACAAAAAGTCAAGCCGACTTCAAGCTGACCCAAGCTATGTATGTACATATGTACGTCGCATGGTCGGGGAAAGGTCGGCTTGAAATGGACACTTGGTCGCCCGAAGATTCTCCGAGCTTCCATTCTTACAAGACTGCAGCAGCCAAGCCTCGACAACCACCACACAATGCCCGACTCATCTTCCTCGGCAACGTGCTGTCATTCATTCTGCTGTGCTCCTTCCTCAACAGGACCAACATTAGACTGAACTCTAGAGTACATGAAATGCAACCCTTTCCCTCCCCCAACGCCGGTGCAAATTTCATCACGCCTTGTTCCTCAGGTGAGGAGGAACCCACTTCCCGGACGCACGTGACGACTGCAGAGTCTCTGTCGCCGGAGCTGGAGATGCCGTGCGCCCATTCTCCTCGCGCCCAGGCCCGCCGCGATCCGTGGCCTCGCCCCTTGATCCTGATCCAAAGCCCCTGCCGGCCGCCGCCGGTGGTCCGCTGTCCGCGCCTCCAGCCCCGCCACCGCCACCCGCAGCCTTGGCCGCCTCACGCTCTCGCCAGTTCGGCTTGCTGCCCGCCAGCTGCAGCCGTGGAGGGCCAGACAAACGGTCGTTGGAGCCCGCTCGCTCCATGGCCGGACCAGCCCGAGACGGCCCACCGCCCTCGGCGTTCTTGGACGCTTCTCGCCCGCGCCAGCCGCTGGCGCCAGCCAATGTCGGTGGTCCCCGCGCCTCCGGCGTTTCCGTCCTCGACGGCACCGATCCCCTTTCCTTTTCCTTTTCGGCCTTGCGACGCGCCAGCGCCTCTTCCTCGCGCCGCTGTTGTAGCGCTGCCTTCTCCAGCATCTCCTGTCGCTCCTTCTCCCGCTGCTCCTTCAACTTGGCCAGCTCGGCCTTCTTGGCCTCATCGCGCAGGCGCTGCTCCTCCTTCTCGCGGGCCGCGCGCTCTTCCGCCTCGCGGAGCTGGCGCTCCTTCTCTTCCTGCTCTCGCTTCTCCCTCAGTTTCCGATCGCGGAACTCCTTTTTGCGAATGGCGATTTGCTTCTCCAGGTCGCGCTCCGCATCCTTGCGGCGCTTCTCAAACTCGTCGCGGCGTCGCTCGTGCAGCGAGCGCCTGAATTCTTCGTACAGAGGAACCAGGCGCCTGAGTCGATGCTTGAGCTCGACACTCTCCTTGTGCTTCTCCTCAGCCTCCTTGAGCGTTTTGACCTTGAGGCTTTCATAAATAGCACGATCCTCGTTCACTTGCTTCGCGTAGTCGTCACTCATCTTCTTCGACTCTTCCTTTCGGAGGGCTCGCTCCAAGTGGTCGATGCGCTTGCCAGTGACGCGGAGCTTCTCATTGACGTCATTCTTCTCGCGCTCCAGCTGGGCGAGCTTCATGGCTCGAAGGCGGTTCGAATCCAGATTGTCGAGGTCGTCCAGATCAATGTCGAGAGCCTTGTCGCTCATCTTGAGATCGGCAATCTGCTTCTTGAGTTCGTCTTTGCGGACGCGGTCACGCTCCGCCTTCATGCGCTTGGCCTCACGTTCCTTGAGCTCCGCCGCCAGTCGCTTGTCCTCGGCCTCCTGCAGAGCCTGCTCGCGGAGCCGCTTCTGGCGGGCAGACTCCCGGTCCCGCTTGGCCTGGATCTCGGAGGCTTCTTCCTTGCGCTTCTGGATCACCTCCTTGCGGGCCAGGATTTCGAGGTGCTCCTTCTCAGCTCCAGCCTTTGCGCGAGCCAGCGCTGCACTTCGGGCGGCCAAGCGCTCCTTGTTGAAGCTCGGGTCGATGTAGTGGCAGGTCGTGTACAGAGACCGAACCAAACGCGTGAGTTGCGACCGAACAATCTCGGAGGGAGTGCTCTGCAGGCGCTGGACAGTGCCCGTCTCGGACTCGGCGGAGCCGCCCCCGGAGCCGCCTTGTCCAGCCTTGGCTGACGAGAAAACGTCATTATCAAAGCTGAGAACCCCAGTGCCGTGGTCCATGCGAATGGCGAGGTCGCCCTTCTTGTTGCCATTCATGATGAATTTCTCAATGGTGCCACGAGTGACCTGGTAGTTCTCGGGGAACTGAGCAAGGCCTTCAACAAAGCTCAGATCAACAGTCTCGTAAACTTGAGACAGCTGCTGGAACAGCCTCGTGAGAATGACCTGCTGGAGAGGGGCAATGTACCGCTCCATCTCGGCGTCGGCACCAATCTTGGTCAAGATGGGCGAAATCTTCTTGCAAATGGACAGAGGATGGAAGTCGACTTCGAGGATGTTGTAGAGATCTCGGATCTCGGGACGGGCACGCTGGAGCAGAGACTTGGACAGGGCGTCGCGGAAGAGGCGGGAACGGGTCGGTGCCTGAGACATGCTGAGGAGGTGGGTGAGCCGAGAGTTCTTGTTCTTCTTGGCTTCGTCAAAGTCCACCATGGCACCGCGAGATCGGGTCGTGCTGATGACAGGGATGGCGAGGGCGGACAGGAGAACGAAGGATGCGGCCTTTTGGAGATCTGCGTCGGAGGCCGGGGGGTTATCCGACTTCTTGCCCTGGCCGCTGGCGACAAGACCAGCCGACTGTCGAAGCAGCGTGTAGTATCGCGACCAGGCGGCGGCATGGAAGAGGTAGTTTTCGCCAACCAAGAAGATGCGGGTGAGCTTCTCGTAGTAGTTGGCCATCATGATGTTTTTGGGCGGCCGCTTGCTGAGGTTGAGGAGGGTGTGAATGTCCTCGACGCTGCGGAAAGCCTCCTGCCAGAGCTCGAGCTCAACGGCAACGTTGAGCTGCTGGAAGCGGGTCTCGAGGTGGCGCTGAAGAGTATCCGGATCGCTCAGGTTGATGGCGTGCATCTGCGAAGAGTACTTGGCCGCGGTCTGGACGTGGTTGCGAAGCAGCTCGCAGAGTCTTCGAAACTCCGTCTTGCGGGTGTACTTGAGACAGAAGTCAAAGGCCTGCATGGCCGTGCTCTGGTAGAGAATCTCCAGTCGGGCATTGTTACGGAGAATGTCGAGGACGGTGCGATACGCCTCCCAGAGGAACTTGAGCCAAGGGGTGACGATGGCTCGGTCGGTGCGATCACGCGACTGCTCGCCAGAGACGGTGGCGAGAAGAATGGACTCGGGAGTCTCGCTGGCTTCCAGGTCGTCAATGCTAGACGTTGCGGCGGTGGCCTCGATGCTGGACTGGACCTCGTCGGCCTTCTGCTGAGCGGCCGTGACCTTTTCAACGGCCAGCTCGATGAAGCGCTTCAAAACCAACTGTTTGCGGGCGTCAGTCATGTTCGCCTCGTCCTGGGGGCTATCAAGCAGCGACTGACCTCAATGGTTCCGATGTTTGTGTTTTGCGAAATGTTCTTGTACTGGTAGAGGGCGTCCTTGGCCAGCTTTCCCTTCTTCTGCTCGACGGACAGCTCGACCAACAGAACCATGACAGGTTCCAAGGAGGCGATGGGGACATTTCGGGAGCGCTTGCTGGTGATGTGCTCGTGGAGGAGGGTCAAGGCCGCGGGGGCCTGGTTGACCCCGATGAGCTCGTGGGCGCGCTTGAGGACATTTTCGGGCTTTTGATGGGGCGGAGGAGGCTGCTCGACGGTCGACATTAGCACTTAAGCCCGAGGGAGGCGGCGTTGAGGGGAGGGGTAAGAGCCGATGGGCGGTCCGGGAGGCTCTCGCGCGGGCCTGGTTAAACGCACCATGCTGGGCAACCTCCTCTAAGGGCGTGCTTTGATGAGGAGAGGAGATTTGGTGGCTTTGCGTAGCCGTCACAAGCCAGAGTGCGAGACGAGGGGGCACTTGCTGGGACTCGTGGTGGTGAAGCGAGGCTCAGCGGGAGGAATTTTTCAATTTCGTGTGTGGACGCTATCCGAGCGCTGAGGGGCTAGCGATCCCGGGCGGGTCACGTGCCATGACAATTAGGTCAGCAGTTGACAGGAATGCAACAGCCACTGTCCACTGTCCGTGCAGCGTCATGCAGAAACCGTGATTGCTCCATCTCGGGACGGCAACGGAAGCTGCGTGAAGGATCAAAGAAAATCTGGAGCAGTTGATGTTGAACGGGGCGTACCAGAGCCCGAGCTAGGCGAGACCCAACAGTGGCAGTGGCGTTGGAGGCTTGCAAGAACAAGGCCATGACGGAGAGGGGACAGTTTACAGCGAGAAAATCGCCACCAGGTCGGTCAAGGCTGTCCTGTGATGGTGATGAGATGCGTTTTCGATATGTGCAAGTCTTGTTTTCTACGAGCACAGCCTGCACGTGAGGTCCTCTGCATGGTGCCCAGGAGACGGCGGGACCTTGTTCCAGCTGGGCGGCGTAGACATCCCCATGCTCTCCCAGCGCCGAGCAGAAAGAAAGTCGTGCCATAACTTGGCAAAGACATCAGAGAGTCTGCCCGGAGAAATTCACATGCAGCGGACCCTTCCTGCGTCCCTCGAGCGATCAACTGTGCGGGCCGTTTCCGACTGTGACAAAGGTCACGTGACCGCGATAGGTTGCTTCTACATAGCGACAGTGAAGCTTGACCCTGCCAGGCGCGCAAGCCAACACCTCCCGTCTCCGACTCAAGAGATCGCGACCGACCCCGGGAGCTGTCATTTGTGGTATTTGCAAACACACATTCATAGCCATGGCCGACAACTCTCAGAGACGATCGCGCTCGCGATCCCCTCCTCGGCGCGCACCTCGAGGCAGCAAGGGTTTCCGGTGGAAGGACACGGCCCGCGGCAAAGAGGACAGCCATGGCCGCGGTGAGGCTGGGCGACGGCAAGACTATCGCGATCGGTCGTCTGAGCGACAGCGCCCGCGTGACCGCGACCGCGACCGCGACCAAGATCGGGCTCGGGATCGAGGTCAGAACCGGGAACGGGATCGCGGCAAAGACAGGGAAGGCCGCCTACGCTCTCCACGACCGCACGACTCGGGATCCAAGGACAAGGTCAAAAAGGAAAGGAAGGCGGCGCCGGCCCCAGCGGCGGCAGGCCAAGAGATGATTATTGTTCATGTCAACGATCGCCTGGGAACAAAGTCGGCCATCCCGTGCCTGCCGTCAGATACCATCGGGCAGCTGAAGCTCATGGTTGCTGCACGCATCGGGCGAGAGTCGAGCCAGATTATGCTGCGTCGCCAGGGAGAGCGGCCATTCAAGGACCAGCTGAGCCTGGAGGACTACGGAATCTCGAACGGAGTGCAGCTCGACCTGGAGCTTGACACAGGCGACTGAGCCGACATGCCCGTTTATCTGGTCCGCCATGAACCGGATCAACCTCGACCCCCGGTGCAAATCATGGCCTGTTGGCTGCAGGCCTGTGCTGCCGACTGGCCACGGACATTCTGGAAGGGTTCGGAGTCGTGCAACTTAATCAGAGCAAGAACAAGAAGACGACGGCAGACACCATGGCTTGGTATGACAGATTCAAAGCGGGTACGGTTGCTAGAGCCCCCCTGTATAGCAAGGCCAACCCGACGTCTTGCTGACAGCACGCACTTTGTGATGGGAAAGAAGACTGAGACGCGGCGACTTGAGGATGCGGTGGTTTTGCTGGGACGCCTCGTGTCCAGCTTGTCTACAGTTGGTTAGGGCAAAGCGTGAGGGGGGCCGAAAGTAGTTGGGGCGAAACGTGTTGCGAAACTCGGGAAATAGCTAGATGGCAAGGCGACCGTTTGCCGAATTGAGCGTATCTGGCATTTGCCTAGGTAGTCGTGATGATGTCGTTTTGCGTGTTGGGGCGCCGAGAACGGCGTGGCCCGTCGGCTCGGCGCTATTCGAGCTTGCTTGAGCTTGTCCTCGACGGAGACGTGTGGGCCTCCTGAAGCTTCGAGAGGTACCCACCAGCACTAGACGAGGTGCTTGGAGCGGCGGCGCATCAGTTTCCGTGCCTCTTGTTTATTTTTTAATTGCACAGCTGTGTGTCCACGGGCAGTGGCCTTGGGGGAGCGTGCAGCGCCTAATTTCCAGTGGCCGCCATTCACAGGCGGGCGCACATGTCGCAGCGTCGGACCGCCCGTAGCGGGCATGTACAGCGCGTACCTATGTACTGTACACAATTTTGCGTGCCGCAAACGGGGGCACAAGAGGCGTCCGGTTTTGACCGACCACCTACTCTGTACAGAGTACTTGTACATGTGTATGTACTGTACAGAAATGTGCGGATAGTTGTGTGTTTTAGGCCCACCACCGCCGTTACACAGTAGGACGGGACAGCAAGCCAAGAGGCGGTGGTGGCAAGCGGGCAGATGGACGGGCGGAGGTCGGACTGGACGAGGTATCTAGCCGGTGGGTGGTGGTGTAGCTCGCCAGCCCTGGCAAAGTACTGCATACTTATTTCCACGACCTCGAGCGTCCAGCTCCCCCGCGCACGTGGGTGTATGCAGCGATGGCGCGCGCAGCGGCAAAGAGTTCCCAGTACCTCGAGGCAGCACACCGTCTACTCGCAAACAGATGCGTCGCTACCGGCAGAACCGCCACAAGGTTCCGGGCAGGCTCCCCCCCCGTCGAGGTTACCCAGCGCCCGCCCCGACCCCCAAAGGATCCCTCGCATTTCCATTCCATTCTCCTCCACGTCTCCGTGGTGCGTGCGTCGCCTTCAATCTTTTGATCCCGCTGCCTCCGCCATCACTATTGATCGGTAAGTCAGACGCCCCTCAATTGCCCTCTTCGATCTGGTCTTGTCGTTGCGAGCCTTGCTCTTTGTCTCTCAATTGTGCGGCGCCTCTGTTGTGGGGAGGGGAAAGGCAGAAGAGGAGACGTCGACAAGGGGGCCCGTTACAACAACGGCGCTTGGACTTCTGAAAAGGAGGCAGATGCCTGGCAATCAGACGACGCATCGTGTCCCGCCTCTTCTCTGCCCGCCATTTCTCCCCATTTTGGTCGTCTTCGGCCGTCGCCAGCAGACACGTCTCCCGTCCACCACGCCCGGTTGCACCGAAAATTGCTCCGCAGACTGCTAACCTGTTGCCGAGGCAGCCATCAACAGCTCCCAATCTCGACTTTTCGCCGCCCGTTTCCGCGCTCAAAACTGCCCAAGAACTCGCCCGTCACGCCCCCGCCCGCCTTCTGCGAATCCGGCTCTGCAAAACGCGGAGACACGCGCAAGGTGGTAGTCAGGCCTTTGTCGCCCAGGGGTTCCTCACCACCACCCAACCCTCCCCCCCTTCTCTCGTCACCCGCTGCGATGCCTCAATACACGTCACGCGATGTCGGCGACCCGTCGCAAATCAAGAAGAACAAGCAGTCGATGGCCGACCTGAAACTGCGACGGCTAACGGAGCTCAATAACCGCCTACGCGAGGATCTCGAGCGCGAGCGCATTCCCGTCAGCACAGCTGCCAAGAGGTAAGACTGAGCTGCTTATGCCACTCTCTGCGAGTCTTGTCCCGCTGACCGGACGCTCCAAACAGCATCATCGCCTACTGCAACGGCACGAGGGATTACATGGTCCCGTCAGTATGGGGCGCGGTACCCAAGGGAGACGACCCCTACGCACCACAACAATCGGGCGGCTGCTGCGTCGTCATGTAGGCGAGGCGGGTGTTGACCTTGTGTGGCAGTGGAAGCAAAAACGACGACCATCGATAATGATTTGGCGACTTGGAGAATAATGGCACCCGTGCCATGGACTTGGCGGCTTGAAGCACGCGCCGCCCGCCGGGGAGCGACAAGACCAGGTCGAACCATGGGCGGATCGGACAAGCTGTGATGTGAACCAAGCCTGGACCCCACGCCAGGGAGGCGCAATGAGATACCCCGGAACCGGCACCTCGCGACAGTTGGGTCTGGGATTGGCGAGGAACAGGGCTTTCTTGCTTGGCTTTGGGGGGGAGAGGGGATTCGTCTCATCTCGACGCTGCTGCCCGCATGATGACGGCGGGAGGCGGGGCCCAAGCAAGAAGGCGGCACGGGAAATTTCGCCATGGCCGCGTGTCCTGGGCTCTAGGCGGGAGAGAGAAAGCGAGAGAGCGCGAGAGAGAGGCCGGCCAGGCTAATTCAGCATGTATTAATTCCTTATGTCTGGGACGAAGGTTTCAAAGTCTCTATTTTCTGTCTGGTCCGCCATGTAACTATCTTCTTCTACTTCTTCTTCTTCCTTCACGCGGTGGCATTTTTGACACTTTTTTTTTTATTTTCACTTGCCGATGCTCGCGCCCGCGGCGCACAAGGTCAACGGGCTCTCTCTCGCGCGTGATTTGCTGGGGCACAGTGCTCGAGACGGGGGACACGCTGAGCCTCGTCTGCCGACAGGTCCCAAGGCAGGCGAGCGAGCACTGCAGCACCCGGGCTCCCCCCCCCCCACCACCTCTTCCGCCCCCCTGCATTCTCGTCCTCCCGTCCCCCCAAATCCGAGAGAAGCCCCGACGACGACGACGACGACAACGACGACGACGACGACGACAACCTCGGAAGACGGCACCTCGGACAGGTGCGGGACAACGCTCACAGAGTCCTCGGCAGAAGCGCACCCGCCGCCATGAGCGCCGCCGCCCCCGGCCCGCTGCCCCGCGTCACCATCCAGTTCTGCACCCAGTGCAAATGGATGCTCCGCGCCGCCTACGTACGACCTCGACCTCGACCT
>JAPEBW010001517.1:0-22782 GCA_027405785.1 Ophiocordyceps robertsii | reverse complement strand
ATTAATATTAGCGGGACGGCCTACCTTTACCTTAATACCTTCTTAGTAGCTAGACGCGTATTAGTTAGTAAAAAGGTATAAGTAATAGCGCTATATAAAAAGAATAATAGGTTAGAAAGCCTAGCGATAAAAAGCGGGGGATAATTATAATAGCGGCAGTAAGTAAGATATAATATCTCGCTTATAAGCGGCTTATAAAGCTAGTAAGTAAGACGGGAAATTTAGCGGAGGATTAAAAAATAGAGTAAAAGGGTAAGTAGGATAATAATATAAGATAAGGCCTAAATAAAGCTAGTTTCTTATAATATATCCTACTAAAGAATTTAAGAATTCCTTAGCGCGGAGACTCCTTATTACTTAATAAGTGCTTAAACGCACGCTTTAAAAGAAGGTCGGAAAAGTTTACTATAAATTCTAGCTAAACGCATTAATCGCCTTAATAAAAACGAAGATATATAATTAAATAGAAGGTAAGGATCTACGATAAGAGCCGCTTACTAGCTATCTTAAGCTACTTAGCTACTATTAGCTAAGCGGGCCGAAAAAACTATTAAAAGGATAAGGATAGCATACTATTAATATAACGCGAAGACGCTACTATAAAGCTATTACTTAGCACCCCCTTTACTTTATTCTTACTTTAAACTAATAAAGATATTAGCTTTTCTTTCTTACTTAAAGGAGTTATTATAGAATTTAGATAGCTATGCCCGGACTCCTTACTTTACTTTTAAAGAAGCCTTATAAAACCCTGCGATAAGAACGCTTAAAGCACGCACTATAAAGGCTCGCTTAAGGAGATATAATAAATATTACTAGTTAGACCTTATTAAAGTCTTTAAGATAATACTATAAAGGGTTAAGAGCTTACCTAACTATAGTTTACGATATCTTTAACTATAAGAGATACTATAAAAACTATTAAGCGGATTCCGCCGGTATCTTTAAGGGATTTTTAAGGATTTCCGTAGGATATCCTAACTATAGTTTAACCCGTTTTTAACTATAAAAGCACTTTAAAAGATATAGGATTAACCTTACCGCAATTTTTAAGAGATATTTAAGGATATTTAAGAGATTTCCTTAACTATAGTTTATAGTATTTCTAACCGGGCTTATACTTAGTTTATTAAGCGATTTTATAAGGATATTTATAGTTTATCTACGTACTATAGATAATATAGTTAAAGATTCTTAAAATTAGCTTAAAGAACTAAGTATAAAGTAGCTAGCTATACCTTTAAGAATAGATAAGCTTTTTACTATTTCTAAACCCTTATATACGTTTATATGCGGTAATTAGTCCGTTGTACCGACTTAACTAGCGGTAATTAGTTTATAGTACCGGCCTTAATTAGCGGTAATTAGTTTATAGTACCGGCCTTAACCGGCGGTAATTAGTCCGCGCCTTATCCCCTTATCCTTATATTATAGGGCGTAGCATTTTTATATTTACCGCTTAGTACCTTTAAACTTATAAGTTATTAAAAAAGTAAAACTAAACTATATAAATCGCGCTATGATTTTTTACTGCTAATTTCTTAAACTTATACTATACTAATATACTAATTACTTTTTAGTTTAGCCTTAATAATTTCTTCTTTTTATTAATTTATATATCCTTTATTAAGCTTATTATAAGAATAAGTAAAAATAATAGCTTTAAGTTCTTTAATAACTACTTATACTTATAAAACTAAAAGGTCTTATAAGAAAAAGCTAAAGCAGCTACTACTTATACTTAAGCCGCTATAAAAGAATAATATAATAAGAAACACTATTTACTAAAATTTAAGCCTAGTAGTTAAGTTTAGCTATAGCTTAATAAGGGTTATTATATTATAAATAGCAAACTAGCAAAACTTTAAAAACGATATACTAAGCCGTTTAAAGTTATTACTAAAGTAAGATAGCTTATATACCGGTTAGATATAAAAGAATCCCTTAATACCTATTTAGTTATTTAAATAGCATAACTACGCTTAATAAATAAGCTAACTATACGCTTAAGCTTAGTTTAAGATAAAAAGATACCTTACTTAAATAAGTAAAAGGTTAAACGAATCTTATAAAGCTATTTAATAAAAAAAGGCGGCGGAAAACTAAAAAAAAGAGTTTCTTATAGCTTAAAAAGGCTAGCTAAGTAGCTATAACTTATAAGTAAATAAAAAAGTAGTCTTTTTACTAAAGATTATAAAAGCCTTTAAAAAGGTATAAAAAGAGTTAGCTTCTTAAGTAGTTTAAATAAAAGAATAACGCGCGGCTTTTATAACTTAATATAAAACTCTTTAATTAAAAGATTTAAGCGGTTAAACTTAAGCATAAAGCTTAAAAGCTATTATAAGTTATAAAGAACTACAACTTACTGCGCTTAAGGTAATTAGTTATTTTAATAATAATATACCGCTATTTACTTTAAGTAAAAAGGCCTTTTTAGCTTTATAGCATACTTATTTAAATTCTCTTTACCGCCCGGCCTTTCTTCTTTCCTTTCCTTTTTTTATAACTATACTTACCTTAACTACTAGCCTAACCTTACTATACCTTACTAACTTTTATATATATAGCCTCTTTTACTTTAAGTTTATAATCCTTATACTTTTATTTTAAGTTTTTTTATTATTTAATATCTTTTATAGCTAAGATTAGTTAATTTATAATGACTTTTTTAGCCCGCTTTTATATAAGCCTTTATACTTTTAATATAAAGGATATAAGCGGGCGCTTAAGCTATATAAAAACGAGGCGGCTATACTTTATAGCTTTAAGTCCTTTAACGAAAGCTAAAACCTTGAAGTTTAAGTCTTTATATAAACTTATACCGCTTTTTATAACCGCGCTTAAACTAATAAGCTTAACTTAAATTATAATATTTAAAAGAATAGCTTATACTACCCTTTTTAAACGCTTAACTTTAATAACTTGCCCCTTAGCTTTATACCGCCGCGTAGTCTAAATAGCCGCTTTTATAGTAACTAAGCTATACCTCTTACTTAGCTCTTATAACTTAAAAGCTACCGCCGCCTATATATGTTTTAAGGTATAGCTAAAAACCTTTTTTAGTAAAGTAACTAACTTATACTTAACGCTCTTAAGCTAGCTAACTTTACTATAAACTAAAGATTTATAATAGCTATTATAGCTAGTAAAAACCCGCTTTAGCTAAATAGCTTAAACGATATCCGCGCTATCCTTAAATATATATTTAAGGCCTAGCTTAATTAGTTTATAGCCGGGCTTATAACGGCCTTTTAAGCTATTATAATAAAAGCCTTATCTTGCTTTATATATAGTCTAGCTTATATAATAAAATCCCCCTCTTCGCTTATAGCCGCTATAAGTCTTAAAGACTCTTTTAGTCTTACTTAGTATATACTTGTCTTTTTAGCTATAACGCTTAGCTTAGCTATATAAAAGCATATAAGCGCCTTATTATAGTTTATTTACCGCCCCTCCTTAACTAAAGCGGATAGTAATAACTAAGCTTATAATATATTCTGCCGCTTAATCTTATAAAAGCTTTTAATAATAATTAATATAATCCTTAATAGACCTAGTATTATAAGACTATATTTTAGCAATAAGATTATAATAATTAAGAGTTTCCGCCTAGTTATAAACTACGCTAAGTTTTACTTATAAGCCTATAAGAAGTTTAAGCGTAACTTAACTTTATCTTAAGTAATAAAGTTCTTAAGGTTTAATATTTACTTTATTAGCTATACTAACTACGCGATTTATATTCTTACTTTTAAGACCCTCTTTATAAAAAGGGTTTTTAAGACTATTAAATATATTTAAAACCTTAAGAGCGAGGAGTTAAGTATTTAAGCTATTAAGAACCTTATTACCCGCTTTTAAGCGGGAATATTAATTTTTAATACCTTAGTGCTTACTATTTTTATTACTATAAGCAAAACGACTTAGTCTTACCTTAATACTTTCTTAGTAGTTAAACGCGCTTAAGTTAGTAAAAAGGTATAAGTAATAGCGTTATATAAAAAAGATAGTAAGTTAAAGAGTTTAGCAATAAAAAGCAAGGGATAGCTATAATAGTAGTAGTAAGTAGGATATAATATCTTGCTTATAAGCAGCTTAAAAGGCTAGTAAGTAATACGGAAAACTTAGCGGAGGATTAAAAACGGCGTATATAGTAAGTAGGATAATAATATAAAATAAGGCTAAAATAAGCTAGTTTCTTATAATATATCCCGCTATAAAAGGGTAAATATTCCTTAGCGCGAAGACTTCTTATTATCCGATAAACGCTTAAACGTATACTTAAAAAGAGATTAAAAACCTTATTACTATTTTTAACTAAATATACTAGTTGCCTTATTAAGATAAATATATATACTTAAATAGATAGTAAGGATTTATAATAAAACCGCTTACTTATTATTTTAAACTACTTAGCTACTATTAGCTAGATAAACTAAAAAAAACTATTAAAAAGAAAAACATAGTATACTATTAATATAGCGTAAAGACGCTATTATAAAGCTATTACTTAGCGCCCTTATTACTTTATTTTTACTTAAAACTAATAAAAATATTAGCTTTTCTTTTTTACTTAAAGGAGTTATTATAGAATTTTAATAGCTATACTTAAACCCCTTACTTTACTCTTAAAAATCCTTATAAAACCTTATAGTAAGAACGCTTAAAGTATGTGCTATAAAGGCTTACTTAAGAATATATAATAAATATTACTAGTTAAACCCCGCTAAGGTTTTTAGGACATAACTATAAATACTTAAGAGCCTATCTAACTATAGTTTATAACATTTTTACTATAAAAAATACCGTAAAAACTTTTAAACTAATTCTAAAAGCATTTTTAAAGGATATTAAAGGATTTCCGCGGGATATCTTAATTATAGTTTAGCCCGTTTTTAATTATAAAAGCACTTTAAAAGATATAGGATAAACTTTACCGGAATTTCTAAAAGATATTTAAGGATATTTAAAGGATTTCCTTAACTATAGTTTATAGTATTTCTAACTAGGCTTATACTTAGTTAATTAAGTTATTTTATAAGGATATTTATAGTTTATTTATATACTAATAATAAATAGTAAGATAGTATAGTTATAAATCTTGAAAATTAGCTTAAAGAACTAAGTATAAAGTAGCTAGCTATAATTTAAAGAAAAGATAAGCTTTTTACTATTTTTAAACCCTTATATACGTTTATATATAGTAATTAGTTTATTATACTAGCTTAACTAGTAGTAATTAGTTTATAGTACTAGCCTTAACTAGCGGTAATTAGTTTATAATACTAGCTTAAACTAGCGGTAATTAGTCCGCGCCTTCTCCTCTTATCCTTACGCTATAAGGCGTAGTATTTATACTTATTAAATTTATAAGTAAAAATCTAAGCTAAAGGTAAGGGTTAAGTAGTTGCTAAATTTCGAGGCGTATAAATAAAGAAAAAGGTTTCCCTTTTAAATAAGAATTTTTACTTTGCTTTTGCGGCTTTTTTTAATTTCTTTGCTAAATTAGTACGTTACTAAGTCTAATTAAAATTAAGGGAGGGGCGGTAAACCTTTACTATATATCTTCTTTTTCTAAAAGGCGTAGAAAAAGCGTTAAATGTGGCTTATAGAAGCTATAGGGAAGGTAGCGGTAAAAAAGTGGTAAAAGCTATATAATTTCTTTTAAATCGGAAAGCTTAAAAGGGTTAAAAAAAGCTTTAATAAATCTTATTTATTCTCTTAGTCTTTTAGTATATCTTTTATAACAGGATTATTAGTTATGCTATCGAAATTAATACTTTAAGGTGGGCGGCTTAGAAGCTTTATTTAAAAGATAATACGTAATAAATTTTTATCGTAGAAATTGTGATTTAAAGGCATCTCCTTAGCACTCTTTAATAGTCTATTTTACGGACTTATAGCGTTAGGTTCCGGCGAGGAATTTAAGGTCGGAAGCTCCGTATTAATAAAAGAATTCGACTTTATTATTTTTATTATATCTTAAGATACAATTTAGTGCTTTAAAAATCGTCGTATAAAGCATTATTATAACTTATAATATATAGTTAAAATACATATTCCTTAATTAATACGGGGTCTAATATAGGTACCGTCTTTATAAAGAAAGACTACTTATTAAAAGTATCGTCTTATACCCTTAAAACCTCTTATTAAGAAGGGATAAAATTTTAATAGATATTAGTAAAGTCGTAGCTAATAAAAAGGCCGACTTTTATATATTTATTAAGCTTAAAGTCTCTTTTTACGGTATTCTTAAGAGCCTTTATTATTAAAAAGTAAGCTTTATAGCTATATATATTAATACTAAAAGAATTAAGGGAAAAGGAGGGAATTCCCTTACTATTCTTTATAAGCTAGGTTTTTCGTTTCTTAGTAAGGGAAGTCTAAGGACTTTAAGGAGTCCTTTAAGACGTCTTATTATAGAGGAAATAAGCCGTTGTTTAAATTTCCGGCTAAAAGTTAATAAATAAATTTAAGGAAATTCGCATTATATAGGCCTTAATCGAAATTGACCCCTTAGCAAGCTCCGCAAAGCCGTTTTAAGCTAGTATAAAAAGGGCAGAAGGTTTATTAATAATCCCTTATTCTATAATAAATTCTTAGTATTCTTTCTATAAGGCTTTATTATTATCCTTATAAACTTTATACATAGTAAGGTGAAATTAACTTTATATAAAGCTTTAAAGGCTAGTAAGGTAGTTAAGAAGCTCTTTTAGTATTAAATTCGGAAGGGCGTAAAAGAAAATTAACTTAGTAAAATTATTATTAATAAAAAAAATAACCTTTTTTTATAAGAGTCTAGTAGCGAAAAAAGGTTGTAAAAAATCTAATAAAAAGGCTTCGTAGCCTTTATAGCTAGTTATACTTATAATATAATTTCTTTTCCTTTCCCGACTTTTTAAAACTCGTACTTAAGGATAGTAAAAGATGTAGGAATAAATATACCCTTATTAAAAAGGGTCTCCCACAAAGCTTGCTTATTAAGGTGCCTTAGATTTTTATGTTAAAGCTAAAAAGAAGAGAAAGAGGTAGTTATAGTAAGTTCTTTCTTTTTCCGGAATAGAAAAAGAGTTAGATAAAGAGGAAAAAGAAAAGGAAAAAGAAGAAGATAAGGAAAAGATTTAAGTAAAAGGAGAAGCTGCTTTAATTTCGTTATATTTAATAACGTACTAATTTTATTATAACTACGTTTTATTAACTTCCTTAGTAAGAATAAAAATACTGCTTATTTTAGGATCTTAGTAGACTTTTGCTTATTGTAATTTTAATAAGGAAGTAACGCTTATATAAAAAGTCGGTATAAAAGCAACATTGTTTACTTAAAATGATCCGGTAGAAATTTATATAAAGAGGGTGCTATATCTAAAGATTTAAGACTTTCCGGAGCTTACTAAGGCTAATGCCTATATTAGTATATAATTTAAAATGCGGTTTTAAGCTTTATAAATATTTATATTTAATCCGCAATTAAGGATAAACAAGGTTTTTAATAAGTGCGTTTATACGGGTACCTATAATATTATAAGAGGGGCCGTTTTAGCTACGGCTGCGGCCTGCACAAATATATCTTTTAAATCCGGGTTTTCTAAGGATTTAAAATCTAATTAAAGATTTATAAAAGCAGATTTATATTTCTCGGCCTTATAAAAGGCGTTTTCGACTAAGGCTTTATTATAAGGGATAGTAAGAAATTCGTTTATCGTTTTCTTAATTTCTTAATTTAGTTTTAGCCGTTAAGTCGTATTTCTTTATTATAATAAAAACAGTCTATATAATAATAACGTCTTTTATGAAGATAAAAAGACAACGAAAAGGCCAAATAGTCTTTAAAAAAAGTGGCTTTAAAAAGTAGTAAAAGAGGAAGATTTCAATTTCTTTATTAATTTCGTAGCTTATTACCTTTTGAAAATCTTTTAAATTTTAATGCTATTTTAAAAGGTCTCTTACTACCTGTCTTGTTCTTTTCTTACTTCGTTGTTTATTTAGCTAATCTAAGAATTAGTAAAGGAGCTATTAAGGCTAAAATAGCCTTTAAAAAGCTCTGCGTAAAGCATAAGGCTTATACCTTTAAAAGCTACGTTCTTTTTATATCCGTAAAAGCCTTTTACTTGTTTATAATATAAGTAGCTAAGTTAGTTTTATTTAGTAAAGATAAATTCCTTTGAAAATTTATAAGGACTTCTTTTTTCTTATTTTATAAAGAGGGCTACACCCGATTTTATAATAAAGAAAGCTTAAAAAGAACGTTATAAATATCTATAATTATAGAATAGTAATTTCCGATGTTTTTTATAATATATTATTATAAAGTTAAAAAGGCTTTTTACTAGTGTTTATAGCTTTATAATTTAGTTTAATACCTTAAGTAAAGGAACTTATAGGTTTTAAAGTTATTAATAAAAAGATTAGTTATTTCCTCTGCTTTATAATTAACTTATAAGACTAAAGGTTCTTTAAGAAGCTATAAAAAAGGGTTTTTTAAGGTAATAAAGGGATCGATTTAATCTTAACTTTTAAAGGAAGTAGCGTATTTCTATATTATTTAAATCTAACGTTCTTAGTTAAAAAGGCCGTTAAGAACGGTTCCCTTTAAAGAGCTTATAAATTTTATTATTTTAAGAAAGAGAGAAAATAAGGCGGCGTAAATAAAGGTGCTTTTATAAGTAATTTTCTATAAAGCGAGCGTTTTTTACTCTTAATAGGCGTATTTAACTAGCAAGGGCGTAATAAAATAAAGATACTATAATAACTGATTTTTCTTTAATATAAAGTAAAAGAAATCCGGGCTTATAACTTTTAAATATAAAGAAGGCCTATTTAAAGCATTTAGTAAAAAAGCAATTTATATAAAGAGAATTAGCTTATAAATAAAAAGTAAAAATAAGTAACTAAGTAGTAAAGCTTTTATTTTATTATTTTAGTAGCTATTTAATAGCCTATATATAATAAAAAGTGATTTAAAATAAGTAAGGTAAGAATAAATAGTTTAATAAATAATAATAAATAACAAATAGTCCTTATTAAAGAGGAGGTTTATAAAAGGTCTATATAAAGTCTATATACTAAAAAGTAAAATAGCCTTAAGTTTATATATAGCTAAAAAATCAAGGGAAGCTTTAAGGAGGCTTAAATTAAAAGAGGCTTTAAAAAGTATTACGGAATCTAAACGGCCACGCCCGGACTCCTTACTTTACTCCTATAAAGCCTTATAAAACCCCGCAATAAAAACACTTAAAGTACGTACTATAAAGGCTCGCTTAAGGAAATATAATAAATATTACTATTATAAAGTAAGTAAAGGCTAGTATATAGGTGCCGTCCGTAGTATTATAATAATAAGCTATAAAGAGCCTGCTTATATATAGCGGGTCCGTGGCTATATATATAGACCTAGCTCTCCTTATATAATAAAGCTTAAGCTATAGCCTAAGTCTTTATAACCTTATAAGTTAAAGACTTTAATATAATACCTCCGCTCCTTATACTACGCTATATAGTTCGGAGGTATTATAAGGGGCTACTAGCTATTATAAAGCGCTGCCCGGTCCGCGGCCCGGTAAGCGCTAAACTTACGTTATAGTAAGTAAGGCTATATAATAGCGGGTTTAATAGCCCCACCCGCCGCCGCCGGCCGCCCTTAATTAAGCGGCTACCTATTAAAAGGCCCGTCTGCTTATTAAGCGGGCACCTTATCCGCCTTAAATAGCCCGACGGCGTATAAAGCGGCCTAAGTATTCCGCGCCTTAAGTTAAGAACTAAGGGGTATAAATACCCCGTCCCTCCGCCTTTAACCCTCCCTTCCTTCCTCTTCTTTTTTAACTAGTAATAACTATAGCAATAATAGTAATAGTAGTAGCGGCAGCAATAATAATAGTAATAATAATACAATAAGTATCGCCCTCCGGTATATAGAGTAAATGCCCTTAAGCTAACCCTTATAAAAACAATATATCTTTTATATCGTTAGTGCTTATATTAAAGCTCCTTAACGATATCGAGCTTAAAGGCCGCACCTATACCGCTACTACCGCTTATATCGCCGCCGCCTCCTTAGCTATACTTATACCTATAATACCCTTATAAGTAACTACGCTATTACCGGCCCCCGCGACTTTACCCCCCGGCAGCCCCCTTACTACCCTTAAGACTACTAAGTTAAGCGCCGTAAGTCCGCTCTCTTAAGTGCGCTATCTTTATACTAACCTATAACTTAATATAAGCGGTAAGTATTGCTTAGCGCCGCCCGTAATAAGTCTTATATACGCTACTTATTAAGCGGCTATACTTACTATAAGTAAGTAGGTCGCTTTAGCGGTAGCTACTTCGCCTATGCTTATACCGGCCGCGCTTATAAAGCGGCTCCGGCCGTCCTTATTACCGCTAAGATAGCTTAAAAGGCCGACCTTAGCAGTAAGGTAGTTAAGGCGTAATTAAAAGCCGCCGCTACCGCTTACCGTTACCTATACTCGCTTAAGCGGATAGGCTATATACTTAAGTAAGTCCCCCCCTCTTTTTCTTCCTCCTTCCTTATTATACTTACTATAGCGATTAGCGCTAACTATCCTTAGTTAAGAATACCGCCTTCGTAGCGCTATTAGCGGTGCCCTTATCCGTCCCCGCTGCCTTTATCCCGGCCGTCTACACTACCCGTAGTAGCGCCGCCGCCGGCCTTATCGTGCCCGCCGCCGCCGCCGCCCCTTTTAACCCCTTCGCCGCCGCCGCCGCTTAGATATCTAAGCTAAAGGGCCGTCTTCGCGCTTTAAAGACCGCCGCCGCCGCCCTTAAAGAGGAGGGGGAGGAGGAGGAGGGGGAGGATAAAGATAATAATAAGGAAGAGACCGAAGATAAGGACGAGTAGCGTAGGCCTTAGTCGCTTAAGTTAAGCGGCCTTAAATATAACTCTTTATATAACTCCTTTTTCCCTTTTGCTTTATAAGACGCTATAAGTAATAAAAAGGCTAGGGTTGCTTTTTATTTTTACTTAAAGGGGAGCTATTAGTTGCTAGGCCCGTCGTTTTTATTTACTAGCTTATAAAGGGCTTCGAACTTATTTAAAGCGTTAGCGCTTGCGAGCTCCCGTGCGGGCTCTTAAGTTAGGTTTAGGTAGCTACGCTACTTAATAAGCACCTCCCGCCGCTTACCTTTACTTACCTTCCTTTAATAGGCTGCCTTTACCTTTTTAATTACGAATTCCTTTTCCCCCTTAACTAAGATTATAAGGGGCTAAAGGTCTATAACCGCTTAACTAAGTAAGGGGTCTTAAGCCGCTTAGCGTAATAAGTCTATGTTAATCTTATTATATATCCTTAAAGGCAACCCTTTAAGCTTTACGACTTACGGGCTAATAACTTTTTAAACTATAAACTTTATATATAGCTAGTTAAGCTTCTTTTTTAAACGGCCGGATTAGTAGTTACGGAGGTTTAACTAAACTTTATCCCTTAATACGAAACTCTTTACCGGAAACCTAAACTTATTAACGTGCTGCTCTTAATCTTACGCGGCCGTAGCTATTACTAATAAGTAATAGTCTATAGTCTCCTTAAGTTTTTAAATAAAGCGAGTAGCTTAAGCCTTTAACGAGGCGGCTAGGTGCTCTTCCGCCGCTATATTTACTGCTTAAGGTATTAAGAAGAGGGGTTTAAAGCCGTATAATACGAAGAGAGGGGTTATGCTAATAAACGCTTAAGGCCTGCTATTTAAGGTAAGCTATATAGCTAAGAGCTAACGGTCTTAGTTTGCTTAGTTTTAAGCTACTACGGCTTATAAGTAGGCCTATACCTCTTAATTAACGCGTTTTAAGCCCTTATTAATCTATAGGTAATACGCGGAGCTAAGTAGCTAAGTAACTTAAAGTAGCTTATAAAGGTACTACTAAAAGCGCTTTATTTAGTTAAAGCCTTTATTACTTATAATTAAAGCAAGCTAGCTATATATCCGCGCTTAGCACTAAAAGAAACGTTCTATATATACCTCCGCTTTTATAAAAGGTATTAGCTTAAGTATTACTTCCTTATTAAGGCGGTCCTTAATAACTTATATATAGCGATTCCCCCTTAATATAAGCAAAAGGTCCGTTATAAAATCTATTTAGATATATATCTAAAACCGGTTTAGGATTAGTAGCTACTTTAAGAGCCTTTTATAAAGCGCCTGCTAAATCTTTATATAGCCGTAGATATTATAATTATAAAGGAAGCGGTATATATAGTGCTATATAAAGGGCTAATAAAAGTCCCTCGCAAGCCTTACCGCTATGCCTTATTAGCTAAGGTAGCCGACGATACTAAAGTCGTAAATTAGCTATACTAGCTTCCCTTAAAGCTCGTTCCTTAGCTTATCCTTTAGCTAAGCGTTCTTCTTATTAGCTTCCGTTATATAGGAGGCGCCCGGCACCTATAACTTACCCTTTTAGCGGAGGTGCCCCCTTAAGTCGATATAGTAGTCCGCTACCTATACCTTTAATCGTAGCTTTAGATTTAAAGAACGCGCGCCGGATTTTATAGCGCGCCGCACGCTCTTATACATACGGTCTTAAGAAGCTAGCCTATCCTAAAGACGCTAAAGGCCTTTATCTTAAAAGATCCTTGCTACTTAAGCGCTTAGGCCTACTTAGTCCTCCGAACCTAGCGCTTAAGAAGGCGTCGGTAAGGAGGGCGGGATACCTACCTTTAACGTAGCGGGCGGGTTTACCTTATTAAATAAGGGGGTCGGAGGCTCCTTAATAAAGGCACTAAATAAGGGGGTTAAGGGTTCCTTAATAAAGGAGACTTTAATATATATACGCAACGCCGCTTATAGAATAAGCTATAAATCTTACGCCTTAATATCTATGTTTATAGTATAGTTTTAATCTTACTAAGAAAGCGCGTTTAAGATAGCGGAGTCCTAACTTAGCCTATACTTAATTTAAAAGTTAAAGCGGGATAGGTACTTAGCTTAATAGGCCTACCGCTTAAAGAGGTGCTAGTAGGTTATAAAATACTTAAGGTTCCGGTAGTTTATAAGGACTTTAAAGCTCTTATAACTATAAAGCTCCGCTTACTATTACTTAAGATAGCTAATAATAGCGAGTATCTCTTTATTATAAATAGCGTAGTTCCTTTCCGCCGGAGTTAGCTTCCTTAAGTAAAAGGCTATAGGCTACTTCCGCCTTTTTACCTTTTATAAGAGCGTGCCCTTAAGCGCTTAGCCGCTATAGTCCGCTTTTACTATAGTAGTGCGGTTAAATTCTTATTAAAGCAGCACTAAGGCCTGCGAAAATAAGTCCTTAAGCGTACGGAACGCACCTTCTTATATAGGTCCTTAATAAAAGGCTACCTTTTTCCCTATAATCTTATTTAACGGTATAACGATTTTAAAAAACCTATAGATAAATATACAGTAGTAATTAGCGAAGCTTAAGAAGCTCTATATACTAGTCTACGTTATTAAGGCATCTTAGTCCTACATCGCTTATATCTTAACGGGGTCCGCTTAAATGCCCGCGCTAGTATAGATTACGAACTTAAGGTATTTTATATACTTAACCTTAAACTCGCACTTATCCGGATAAAGGTATAAGCCGTATAGGTAAAGGCGGTCTAAGACCCTCCGCACTTTTTATATATAGTCTTTATATAAGCCGCTACTATAGATAAGAATATTATTAATATAGGCTAAAGCGAACTTATCGAGAAAGTCGCGAAGAACGTTATTAATATAACGTTAAAAGGTAGCTAGGGCCTTAATAAGACTAAAAGGGGTTACTAGCTACTTAAATAAGCTATAATAGGTGCGGAAGGCTGTTTTTTACTCCTTACCCTCCGTAATCCGCACCTTATAAAACGCCTATATAACGTTAAGCTTTGTAAACTACTTCGCCTTTAATAAGTTATAAAGCGTATTCAAGATTAAGGGGAGCGGGTAATAGTCTAGCCGCGTAATTATATTAAGGGCCTAATAATTGTAGTAAAAGCGGATTCCGCCCCTTAGTTTTTAGATAAAGAACACCGGGGCGCCTACTTTAAAGCTGCTCGCTTAGATAAACCCCTTATCTAAAAGGTCCCGAAAGGTCTTCTTAAGTACTAATAACTCGGCCCGGGATATGCTATATAGCGGCTTAAAAGGCGCGGGGAACTCCCTTCCTCGCTTATCTATATAGATAAAGATCTTATAGTTAACTCCCGGCTTATAAAGGTTAAGCTTATTAGCCTTATGCTTTATAAAAAGCGGTAATAAGTCGTAAAAGCGCTAAAGGATTACCTTTTATAAGTTCGTAAGCGATTTTAGCGTTTTAGTCTTTAAGGCCTTATCGATATCTATAAAGCTTATAGCGTAAATCGCTATGTTAGCGGCGGCCTTACCCTTTTAGTATATAAGCTATTTAACTATACCTATAAAGACTAAGGCAAGCACCTTAATAGCGTTAGCTAGCCTTAGTATAGCCCCTATCTTCTTAAAGGCGCCGTTAACGTAGCGTAGCTATATCTCCGCTAGGCCGAACTATAGCCTTTTTTAGTGCGGAACCGAGAAAGACTAGATATAAATAAGCTAAGGCCTCTTTAAGATAAAAGGGAATTTAAGCTCCGGGATTATATATACTACGATAAGCCTTAAGTAGCCGGCTACTTTTATAGCTAACTAAGTAATGCCTTTAATCTCTATACCCTTTATTACGCTTAAGGCGCCCTTTACTTAGTATAAGGTAATCCTTTTAATAGGCACTTATATTTAACGTGCGAACGCCTTATCTACTACGGCATAGCATTAATATCCCTTATCTATAAAAGCGGTAAGAGATTCGGACTAATTAAGCATAACTTATATTAAAGTAAGATCCTTTTTTATATAAGCTACTAGCTCCTGCCTTACCTATACTAACGACTACGGCTCCGGGGCCCGTCTTTACCTTAGAGCTATTCTTTTCCCTCCGCTTTATAAGAGGCGGGGTCCTTATTATTTAAGGCGAGCTAAGGTAGTATATTAACCGCTATAAAGCAGATTCCTATAAAAAGACGCTTCGCCGGCTTATACGGGCACTTTATAGTAAAGTAAGAGCCCGCTTTATAGTATAGGCATCGGCCGTCGGCTTGTTGTTTTTAGATCTCGTCGTTAGAAACCTATTTCGCCCGCTACTAAAAGGACTAGCCCGCTAATATAAAAGAGGTTAAGGTCGTAAACGCCTTCTTTAAGCGTTTTGCGCGGTCGGTCCTTATCGCAGTTATAAGGGTATCGCTATTAATATCGACGCTAAGCGTATCTTATAAGAGGGGGGTAACCCCGTCCCCGCTATATAAAGTGCGCTTTTATAACTTTTAAAAGCAAGGCGTTTATTTATAACCTTAAGCTACTTTTATAAAGCGGCTAACGTACTTACTATATATAAATAGCATAATAATAAGGATAAGTAGCTTACGGAGTGCTAAGGTAATTAAGCTTTATAGCTATATTAGCTTCGCGCTATCTTTTTATATTATAGTACTTACCGCTTAAAAGAGGGTTTCCTCGAACTTAAGGAGGAACTCCTTAAAGGACTATCTATCCCTTTATTTAAGGGTGCGTAGCCTATCTTATACTTTTTCTTATTTCTATATATTGCTAAACGCGTAGATAAGGTGCTAGAAAAAGTCCTAAGTGTCTTAGGAGCTATTATAGCCCACTTTTTCCTAAAAGCCCGCGATTCTTCGTATTTAAAGCTCTAGTAACGTATATAAGAGCGCGTACTAAACGGCGCTCCGGCCGCTATTAAGGCCGCATTCCTCGTTAGTATAGTATTTCGCTTATAGCCGGCTAAGGAAAAAGTAAAAGCTCTTTAACTTCCCGTCTTATATTAGCTATAAAAGCGGCTTCCGCACCGTAGTAATTATAGGCGCTGTTCTTAGCGCGGCTAATGCTATAAGGGTTAAAATAGGCTTTATAGTCGGCCCTTTTAGTGCGGTAAGGAAGTTATTCTTTTAGCCGGCCGACGCACCCTTTAATGCCTTTAAGGCGTTCCGTAATAACTTTATAATAGCGTCGTCCCGCTCCGCTTAAGGCGGAGCTCTTACTATTATACTATTAAACGAGTTTATAATTAATAGCTTATACTATTATAAAGTAAGTAAAGGCTAGTATATAGGTGCCGTCTGTAGTATTATAATAATAAGCTATAAAGAGCCTGCTTATATATAGTAGGTCCGTAGTTATATATACAGACCCGGCCCTCCTTATATAATAAGGCTTAAGATATAGCTTAAGTCCTTATAACCTTATAAGTTAAAGACTTTAATAATTACTAGTCGGACCTTACTAAGGTTTTTAAGATAAAACTATAAAGGCTTAAGAGTTTACTTAATTATAGTTTATAACGTTTTTAACTATAAAAGATACTATAAAAACTACTAAGCGGATTCCGCTAGTATTTTTAAGGGATATTTAAGGATATCCGCAGGATATCTTAATTATAGTTCGACCCGTTTTTAACTATAAAAGCACCTTAAAAATATAGGATAAACTTTACCTCGATTTTTAAAGGATATTTAAGGATATTAAGGGGATTTCCTTAACTATTATCTATAGTGTCTTTAACTAAGCTTATACTTAGTTTATTAAGTGATTTTACGAGGATATCTATAGTTTATTTACGTACTAATAATAAATAAAAGTATTGTTAAGGTGTAAATCCGCTATATTTACTATATACGTTAATTATCCGACTATGTAATAACTAGCGCGCAATGTTTTTATATAGTCGGACGGATAGATATTTTATAGTTATAAGCCCGGCTTCCGCGTAATACCTTATTCGATTCTTAATAGAGGTATAGGTTTTTTACCGTAGTATATACGCGGGTTTTTTACTATTATATTTCTTATACCGGGTATATTAAGATAAGGAGGCTATTAAGGTATAAATCCGCTATATTTACTATATACATTAATTATCCAACTATATAATAACTAGCGCACAATGTTTTTATATAGTTAAACGGATAGACATTTTATAGTATAGTATAGTTAAAGATTATTAAAATTAGCTTAAAAAACTAAGTATAAAGTAGCTAGCTATACTTTAAAAGAATAAATAAGCTTTTTACTATTTTTAAACCCTTATATACGTTTATATATAGTAATTAGTTTATTATACCGGCTTAACTAGCGTGCTACGCCTTATAGCATAAGGATAAGGGGATAAGGCGCGGACTAATTACTGCTAGTCGGGGCCGGTACTACGGACTAATTACCGCTAGTTAGGGCCGGTACTGCGGACTAATTACCGCCGGTTAAGCTAGTATAACGGACTAATTACCACACGTAATTATATATAGGGGTTTAAAAATAGTAAAAAGCTTATTTATTCTTAAAAGCATAGCTAGCTACTTTATACTTAGTCCTTTAAGCTAATTTTAAGGATCTCTAACTATACTATCCGTAGTACGTAAAATAAACTATAGATATCCTCGTAAAATCGCTTAATAAACTAAGTATAAGCTTAGTTAAAAATACTATTAACTATAGTTAGGGAAATCCCTTAAATATCCTTAGATATCCCTTAAAGATCGCGGTAAGGTTTATCCTATATCTTTTAGGTTGCTTTTATAGTTAAAAGCGGGTTAAACTATAATTAAGATATCCCGCGGAAATCCTTAAAAATCCCTTAAAGATACCGGCGGAATCCGCTTAATAGTTTTTACGGTATCTCCTTTAGTTAACGACGTTATAAACTATAGTTAGGTAAGCTCTTAACCCTTTATAGTTATATCCTAAAAACCTTAGCGGGGTCCGACTAGTAATATTTATCGTATCTCCTTAAGCGAGCTTTCGTAGTGCGTGCTTTAAGCGTTCCCGTTATAGGGTTCCGTAAAGCTTCCTTAAAAGTAAAGTAAGGAGTTTAAGCATAGCCGTTTAGATTTTATAATAACTCTCTTAAGTAAAAAAGAAAAGCTAACGTCTTTATCGGTTTAAAGTAAGGATAAAGTAAAAGGGGTATTAAGTAATAGCTTTATAATAGCGTCTTTATATTATATTAGTAGTATACTGTCCTTATTCTTTTAATAGTTTTTTCGGCCTATCCGGCTAATAGTAGCTAAGTAGCTTAAAGTAGTTAGTAAGCGGCTTTATTATAAATCCTTACTTTATATTTAGTTATACGGCTTCGTCTTTATTAAGGCGATTAGTATATTTAGCTAAAACGTATAGTAAAGTTTTTCTAACTTTCCTTTAAAGCGTATATTTAGGCCCTTACTAAGTAGTAAGGAGTCTTTATACTAAAAAATACTTAAGTTCCTTAGCGGGATACGTTACGAGAGACTAGCTTTATTTAGGCCTTATCTTATATTATTATCCTACTTATCTTTTTTACGCCGTTTTTTTAATCCTCCGCTAAGTCTCCCGTTTTACTTACTAGCTTTATAAGCCGCTTATAAGCGAGATATTATATCCTACTTACTACTACTATTATAGTTATCCCCCGCTTATTATCGCCGGGCTTTCCGACTTATTATCCTTTTTATACGGCGCTACTACCTATACCTTTCCGCCGACTAACGCATATCTAGCTATTAAAAAGGTATTAAAGTAAGGGTAGGCCGTCCCGCTAATATTAATAGGTATAGTAAGCACCGGGGTATTAAATGTTTATATTCCCGCTTAAAAGCGGGTAATAAGGTCCTTAATAGCCTTAATACTTAACTCCTCGCTTTTAAGGTTTTAAATATACTTAATAGTCTCGAAGAACCTTTATATAGAGGGGGCCTTAAAAGTAAGAATATAAAGCGCGTAGTTAGTACGGCTAATAAGGCGGATATTAAAGCCTAAGAACTTTATTGCCTAGGTTAAAGTTAAGTCGCGTTTAGACTTTTCGCGGGCTTATAAGTAAAACTTAGCGTAGTTTATAGCTAGGCGGAAACTCCCGATTATTATAATCTCGTCGCTAAAGTATAGGCTTATAAATCCGGGTCCGTTAAGGATCGTATTAGTTATTACTAGCGGCTCTTATAAAATCGGGCGGCGGAATATATCGTAAGGCTAGTTATCGCTATCTTCTTCGGTTAAGGAGGGATAGCGGATAGATTATAATAAGGCGCTTATACGCCTTTATATAGCTAGGCTAAGTATAGCGGTAAGCGGGAAGAGCGTTTGCTAAGTAAGACTAAACGGGTCCTTAAGGCCTATTATAGCTATAAGCTAAAAAGGGGATTTTATAGCACGGGCTAGACCGCGTGCGAAGCGAGATAAGGTTTTAGCTATAGTTACTTAAGACGCCGCTATAAACCTAGCTATAAACTAGTTAAGCTAGGCCTTAGATATATAGTTAAGGATAGCGCGGATATCGTTTTAGTTATTTAGCTAAAGCGGGTTTCCGCTAGCTATAGCGGCTATTATAAATCTTAAGATTATAGTAAGGTTAGCTAACTTTAAGGCGTTAAGTATCGGCTAGTTATTCCGCTAATAAAGATTTTTAGCTACGCCTTAAAAAATATATAGGCGGCGGGGGCTTTTAGATAATAAGAGCTAAGTAAGAGGTATAGCTAAGTTGCCGCAAAACCGGCTATTTAAACCTCGCTATAGTATAAGGCCGGGAGGTAAGTCGTTTAAGTTAAGTATTTAAAGAGGGTAATATAGGCCGTCCTTTATAGTACCGTAGTTTAAGTTAAATCCGTTAGCTTAAGCGCGGCTACGGAAAGCGGCGTAGGTTTATATAGAAGCTTAAACTTAAAGGTTTTAACTCTCGCTAAAGGACTTAAGGCTATAAAAGATAGCCGCCTTATTTCCGTAGAGCTTAAAGGCTCGCTTATATCCTTTATATTAAAAGTATAAGGGCTTATAGGAGAGCGGGCTAAAGAAGTAATTATAGAATAGCTAGTCTTAGCTATAAGAGACGTTAAACGATAAAAGGACTTAAAATAGGAGTATAAGGATTATAGGCTTAAGGTAAAGAAAGTTATACGTATAGGAGTAAGCAAGGTGCGGCGGGCTATAGCTAGCGGTAAAGGGAAATATAGTTATAAAAGGAAAAAGGAAAAGGAGAGAGGGCGGGCGGCGAAGAGAATTTAAATAAGTATACTATAAGGCTAAAAGAGCCTTATTACTTAAGGTAAACGGCGGTATATTATTATTAAAATAACTAATTACTTTAAGCGTAGTAAGTTATAGTTTCTTATAACCTATAGTAGCTTTTAGGTCTTATACTTAAGCTTAACCGCTTAATTCTCTTAGTTAGAGAGTTTTATATTAAGTTATAAGGGCCGCGCGTTATGCTTTTATCCGAACTACTTAAGTAGCTAACTCCTTTTATGCTTTTTTAAAGGCTTTTACGATCTTTAGCGAGAAGACCGCTTTTTCGTTTACTTAAGAGTTATAGCTACTTAGTTAGCCTTTTTAAGCTATAAGGAACTCCTTCTTTAGCTTTTTACCGCTTTTCTTTATTATACGGCTTTATAAGATTTATTTTACTTCTTACTTATTTAAGTAAAGTATCCCTTTATCTTAAATTAGTTTTAAGCGTATAGCTAGCTCGTCCGCTAAGCATAGTTATACTATTAAGATAACCGGATAAATATTAAGGGACCTTTTTATATCTAACCAGTATATAAGCTATCTTACTTTAGCGGTAACCTTAAACGGCTTAGTGCGTCTTTCTTAAAGCTTTACTAGTTTACTATCTATAATATAATAGCCTTTACTAAGCTATAGCTAGACTTAATCGCCGGGCTTAAATTTTAGCGGGCGGTGTTTCTTATTATATTTATCCTTTATAGCGGCTTAAGCATAAGTAATAGCTAACCTAGCTTCTTTTTATAAGACTTCTCGGTTTTATAGGTATAAGTAGTTATTAAGGAACCGGAGGCTGTTATCTATTCTTATCCTTATAATAAGCTTATTAAAGGCCGCGTAAATTACTAAGGAGAAGGAATTATTAAGGCTAAACTAAAAGGCGATTAGTATATCGGTTTAGTATAGGTTTAGGAAATTAGTGGTAAAGAATCATAGCGCGATTTTTATAGTTTAGTTTCGCCTTTCCGATAAGCCGTCGGTTTAAAGGTGCTAAGCGGTAGATATAAGAAGCTTCGATTTAAAGGCTTACTATAAGGTCCGCTAAAATACTAAGGTAAACTTTACGTCTTAGTTAAAGATTATCCCCTTTAAAATCCCTTAGTTAGCGCGGAGCAGTTTAGTATATAACGCTTATACTTAGTCTTTCGCTATAAACTAGTTATTGCTTAAGATAAGGAGATATATTTTTAAGAATTTATTAGTTATAGTTAGTAAGGTATTAAAGAAGTTCTTTATAGGATCTTTTTATAAGGATTATTTAGCTTAAACTATTAAGAGCCTAGTAATAAAGTTTATTGCTATTATATAGTATAAAACCGGCGGGCTTTAAATTAAAAATAAGCTATCTTAAACTCTTACCTTTATCGGTTTAGTTATAATAGTAAGTATTATAGCTATCTATAACCTTATTTATATATCTACTAAGCTATAGGATTAAGAAGCTTTTAGATAGGTCTTACTATATATACGTGCGGCCGGTATAAAGGTATTTAGCGTAAGCGTCTTTAACGATCTCCTTAGCGTAGGTCTTAAGGATATATAGTTTCCGGTATTTATCGTTCTCTATAAAGTATAGCAACCCTTACGACCGGAGGAATAAGAGTTTAAGGACCCCGTCTTTATTGCTAAGTTACGCTATGATTTTTACTTATTATATATCTTCTATATATCCGTCGATTATTTTTTAGCGGAGCGGTAATTCGATTAATACTTCCGCGTAAAGGAATATATAGTCCGTTATCTTATTTTCTTAAATACGTTTTAATTCCCCTTTTTAGTTTAAGGATACCGGCCTATTATCTTAGTGCGGTAAACGTAAAAGCGCGTTTAGTATAACGTTTTTAACGCTTAAAATATAGTATACCTTAAGCGGGAATTAGTTTAAGTATTAAGACGTAAGGACTAGCTTATCGTTAGATTTTATATTAGTAAAGAATAAGGATTTCTAGTATATAATTCCGTAAGTACTTATATAGTTAGTAAAGATAACTACTTATAGCGTTCTTATAGATAGTACTATAATACGTAGCTTATATACTGCTTATATTAAACTAGCTACTTTAAGTTCTATAAGCTAGTATTAAGGTTCTCCGCTTTAAAAGGCGTGGCTTAAGTAAATAATAAGCTAAACCTTAGTCTAAGCTAGTAGCGTCTTTTTATCTTATTTTATACCTTCTTTTAAGTAAAAAGCTATAGCTACTACTTTATATTCTTAGGATATATCGATTTAGATAAATAGTTATTAAGCGAGGTAAAAGTAGTAAATCGTTTAAGGCTTAGTAAGTTTCTTAGTTAAGATCGCAAAGGCCTCTTTTTCTTTTAAAGTAAGCTAAAAAGCGGCTTTCGCGGCGTATTAAGCCCGTCTTTAGCCCCTTAAAGGGACTCCTTCTTCCTATCTTACTTAAAGTAGCTTTATCTTTCGTTTTTATAAGATATTAACTTCCTTAGCGAAATACGGGACTATATAACGTAGCTACTTAGTAAGGCCGATCTATTTCTTAAGCTATTAAAGGTTCCTTAAAAACGCAATATCTCTTAAAGCTTATACGCGTTTATCTATATTTATTAAGCTAATAGCGTTTACCTTAAATCTAAGGAGCTATATAGATAGGTATGCTAAGAAGGACTTTAGTCTAAATAAGGTAATATTATAGTTATAAAAAGCGCGGAATATAGCCTTTAAATATTAAAGGTATTTTTCGGCTATATCGGAGTAGATAATAATATCGTCGATATAGGCCGCCGCGTATTCTTAGTATTTAC
>JAPEBW010001516.1:0-22783 GCA_027405785.1 Ophiocordyceps robertsii | reverse complement strand
ATCAAACCATAATAGGGCTGGTGCCTCCTAGCATGGGTACATGCAATTGTATTTACGCGTGTATGTACAGAAAAATAGAGGTGGGCTTAATAAAGAAAGGTATTGTTGGCCTTTCTCGCTCCCCCTCGCCCTCTTACATCCACCCCCCCCCCCTGACTCCGCCGCCTGTCGCCTTGTCTGTGAGGCCAGAAAGGCTCCGTATACCTACTGTATGTACTTTGTAGCACACCCGGCAAGTGAAACCCACCGCCTGCTCGTCGATCATTTTTGTCTCTTCATCTTCGTCGGATGCTTCACGGGAGGGGAAAGAGACGGCCCTCTTGCCACGTCGCAGTCGTGCGTAGTAGCCACCACTCCTTGCCCGGCTTCTGCGCGGTTCATCTTATTGCACGACTGCTACCTCGTCTTGTATGCTCTTGCGCCGGATCGGCAGCTTTCAAGTCCAGACACGGCCAAAACGTCAGCAGGCTGTCATCGAGGGTAAACTGAGTCCTGGATGCTTTCGAAGCAGTGGCACGTCCCAGGAGCATACGAGTGGGATAACGATCGTATTGGGATTTTGAGAGAGAAATAGGCGCCCGAGGCTGCGTCAGGATTTGATACATAGCGACTGTAGTGGTATTTTGCTCCCCGTACTCCGTTCCCTCCGTCCAGGTCCCATCCAACGCCACGCAAATGCTTAAACTCCAGACCGTCGCTTGTCCTGCCCCTGATGATCCTCAACGCAATGCCGTAAATTAAGTTGTAGCTTTGGGCGCAGCAGTCGCCGTCATCACCTGCCAGCCTCGACGCCTTTCCAGACGCCTTCCCTCTCTATAGGCGCGGGCCATCAAACGTGCGATGTCCTCGAGCTGCCGGCGTCGAAGCTGTGGCAGCCGCGCTCGTGACGCTTCATGTTGCTGCGCACGCTAAAGGCCTTGCCGCAGCCCGTGTGCGGGCACTTGAAGGGCTTCTCCCCCGTGTGCGAGTGGCTGTGGATCCGCAGGCTGCTCGGCCGGCTAAAGGCCTTGTTGCACGTCTGGCAGATGTACCGGTCCTGGTTCTGCGCGTAGCCCGACCCGTGCGACGGGCTAAGGTAGTGGTGGTGCTGCCACGGGTTGGCCCCAGACGACGGCGCCACTACAACGGGGATGGACAGAGGCGGGAAGTTTTGAGGAAGCGGCTGCTGGTAGTACAGGTTGGAGATTTGAGGGTGCGGCGATGCGGCGGCCGGCAACGGCGACTGGTAGTAGTTGCCTACCGGAGGCTGGGTCGAGAAGGGACTCGGGGAGAAGGACTGGTGGCGGACCGGAGGCCGGCCCCCCCCGATGGAGTGCCGGTGGAAGTCGGTCTGCCGGTGGAAGTCGGTCTCGAGGGGGGGAGTCGTCTCGTAGAAGCGGCCGGGCGCGGCAGCCGAGACGCCCGAGAGCAGGTTGACGGGCTTGCTCAGCGGCGAGTTGTAGCTGTCGAATGCGGCATCTGCCCCCAGTGGTGGTGTAGGGGGCATGCCCCGTTGCTGCCAGGACTTTGTGTAGCTCGAGGCCGGGCGACTTTCAGTGTACGGCGTCTCCTGGCGGGCATAGTACGAAGTCGAGCCAGCAACTGAGAAGCAAGATTAGTGCTCGTCCCTTTCGTCACCACAAAGAGGCAAGGGGGTCCTACCTTCGGCACGGGGGGAACCGGTTTGGGAGGCGGGAGAGGGCTCATTGGTCGGCGATCCAGCGTCGACCATGCCCAAGAGCTTGGAGATGGAGGGGAGAGAGCACCTCGAGTCGTCCATTGGAGGCGAGGGAGGCGGTTGTGGCAGCTGAGTGTGGCGGAAGTAGTCGTTGTGAGGCGAGATGAACTGAGTAGTTGACATTAATGATGCGGCCATGGTGGTTGCGTTTCCAGACGTCAAAGAGTCCGAGGATGATTAGAGGCCTTGGTGTGTGGTGGTTGCCGAGTAGAAGCAGCAGCAGTGGTAATAGTTGTAGTTGTAGAAAGGACAGAATAGAGCACCGTGTTTGCTTGGAGGAAGATGGAGATGTATGGCGTAAGTAATTAGTTTGAGTAAAGTAGAGTTGGAGATCCAAGGGCTTGGGATGGATGGGGGTCGACGACGTATAAGTACGCCCGCAGCGATTAAGCAGACTAACGAGAAGGGAGGAGACTGAATATCAGATCTGTATGGACATCGCACACGGTGATCCTGGCACCTGGTCCACGTCTTGTCACAAAGTCGGCAGTGGGCCTGACAAGTCTTTGCTCATTGGGGGTGCGCGCGGAAAACCTGGGACGAAGATGGAAACGGTGCAGGGGGGGGCGTGCGACGAGGAGAGAGGGGAGGGGAGGGGGGAGGGTATACGAATCCATACTTACATGCATGCATGTCACCGGCAGCTGGAACCCGCCAGCGACGCTGCCGAGCATTGTCCCAACAAGGCGTGTTGATATGAGTTTTGCTGGGTGGGCCATGAGGGGCGGGGCGGGGCGTGTCTGTGTGGGAACAGGGCCAAGGCCAGGTACACAAGATTCTTGGCCGATTTGCCTGTCCGTCCACGTATTTATTGAGTGGGACGAGGAGTGCGCGCAGCCCGAGGAAGAAGGGGGCAAGGGGGGGGGGGGTGGGTGAGACGAGAGTCTTTGTGTGGTTTGCAAGGCAAGGAAGCTGGCGAGCATCAAACCCATCGCGATAGTACGGAGTACGTTCGACTCGAGACGTGATGCGCGCGCTCGCCGTCTTGTCAGTGTGTATGTGTAGAGGTTGAGCGGGTGCCCGAGGGAGAGGGGGTGTGTCGCCGCGACAGTCGTGGTGGTGGTGGTGGTGGTGGTGGTGGTGTGTGCTTCTGCACCACTTGTCAGTCTGGATCGTGTGTGTCGTGGTCAAACGGTCGCAACGCGGAAACGTGATCCTTGTCTTGCCCTGCACCCTCCACCATTGCCGTGATCCTTCTCTCTGCCTTCTAGCGCCCCAATGACACCATGCTGGCCAAGCCGTGCGCTGCTGCGCACAACAACTCTCTTTTCTTTTCTCCGCCAGGGCCCATGAAAATGGTCATGATTGCCTCTCTTCCATTCCTCAGGCGCTGCCGTCTGTCGTGCCACGCCAGAGCCCGTCCCGTGGTCCCTTGTCGGCACCACTCTCCTACCCTCCTCCTCCGCCTCCTAGGGGTCGTAGATCAAGGCCCTGTGCGACCGGATGTCGGGCTGATCTTATGCCGGACCTGACCCCTGTGACGAGGGGGTGGGATTGAGCCTAGCCGTTCGTGGGCAGCCTTGTGAGGTCTCATTCTTGGCACCGGTCCTCCGAGCCCCGGCATTGACAGACTCCTCTTACCCCACGACAGCGCACAGGAGTGTTTCGGGTGTCTCTGCAGCTGAGACCATCGCTGCGAGACGTCAACCTCGGCCGCCTTGAGAAGCCGCCGGCTGTCATGCCACAGCTTCGACGCACCAGGCCCTCTCCCTCAAAGTTCCAAGGAAGCTTAGCCGCCCGCCTTCTCCCTCGGCTGCCATGGCCCCTCTGACACTGGCCTCTCGACTGCACGGCCCGACGCCTCCTCTTTAGCTGTGGCGGCTGCCACGGACGGCTCTTTACGTCTTGCCACCCCGAGCAACGCCAGAGTGCCCGCCGCCGCCAGCCAACCTGCCACATGCTCATAGCCATCTGCTGTTTGAGCGCCTCGATTCTTCGAGAAAGAGGCTGCAGAGTTGCCTTGGTTCCTGATCATGGTCGTTTGATCGGCCAATTGTCGCTTGCAGACGCCTTAGGAGCGTGAACCTTGGCCCTCTGCGACAAGACAGGCCGCATTTCCGGTTGCTCACTCGTTCTGTGCACCTTGGACCGTGGCCAGAAGGCGGCAAGATCCGTTGACGTTCGCATTCGCGTTTGCAGATTACTCCATGCGCCCACGTTACAGGTTGGGACAGCGCTGCCATTGGGCGTCCAAGGATCCTCGGACGAATCGGCGAAGCGAGCAGAGCCGCCTCTTGACTGAAGGAACACGTCGCAGCTGCTTCGCATCGGTGCGCATGAATAGTGCAATCGTCAGCCAACAACATGCTCTGAGCACTGCATCGTGGTTGGCACGACGTGCGCAAAGGGCTCGAACACGTCGGCAACACGTAAAAGTTGGTCCTCGCCCACACCACGCTTCGTACCGCTATTATGACATGGGAGGCCTTTTATGGCCCGCAGAGCAAGCAACGCCGGTGAGTCTGATCTCTCCATGGCCCCGGTCTAGCAGGGTGCGGCTGCCCAGTCTGCAGCGTCACGCTCACTGACCTGTTGAGCTGGTACGTCTTGACCCTTGTAGCCTGGCAAGTGACAGTCGTGCCATCTGCCTTGGGCCGTCCTCCGACTCGGCTACCAGCCTCGATCAAAGGCTACGTTGCAACGCGTTTGACGAAAAAGCCCCCTCCAGCTCAGGCTCCCCAGGCTGCGGCGCCGCTGCGGCGCCGCCAGGGGCTCCGGTGCTGCCACTGCGGAGGCGTATTTGACCTGCTCACAGCCGTCGTCGTCATCTTACCGAGATGACGCAAACGCGACCATCATCGGCCTTGAGCTGTTCGGGTCATCATGCCCAGAGTTCAGGCCATCATGTCTAGACTGAAGGACACCGCCAGTTCGCGGGAGACGTCGCCCAAGAGGACACAAGACGGCGGCGAGTCGGGACTGCGGCTTCACGGCTCCCATGTGTTGGCTCGCCCTGGCACCACCTCATGACGGACGGGCTCGCCCTTGCTAACCCCTGGCCATGTTGGTTTGGGTCCGAGGCATCGGGGCCAATGGTTGGCTGGTTCGCCGGTGGTGAACCGTGGCGGACAGGTAGTGCCGGGCCAACTTCCCGAACAGGCGCTGGGGCAGACGGACCAGCCCTGATTTTTGTATGCACAAGAAGATCAATGGCCATCTCCTGGCCAGGCAAACGTGTTTGGCTGGTGCATCCGTGGGGCGTTGCAGTGTGGACTGGCTCCTCCCAACAGCTCGGGGAGGAGCGGCGAGCCACCTGCAGTGGGCAGTGGAGACGCCTGGCACCTTGCAGGCATGGGGGCCAGATGAAGATGCGCCGAGTCCGGTCCCCGTCGTCGTCGCCTTGAAAATGGACGAGGCTGAGGTTTGCAAACCGGGAGCATAGCGGTTACTAAGGCATGTTGTGTGGAGGAGGTGACGGTGGCCTGGAAATCAAGGCAACAGTCAACGAGCCACAGTCACCGCCCTGGAGCCGCCTCGGACCGGCCTTCCCCCGTAGCTTCCCCCTATACCTGCCTACCTACCTACTACCTACCTGCCTGCCTGCCTGCTTGTACTTACCTTGCCTGGTATCCTGCTAGCAACTAGCTGATAGCAGAGTAGACTTCATCGTTCTCCTACTCGGCATGCCGAGGACCGTTCCGCCGAGGATCATCGTTGCAAGAAGCAAGACCATGCCAATAGTACCAAAGCCAAGGTAAGCAGCCGTGGAGAAGCAACTCGGGACCCGTTTACTAGCCAGGTCGTGCCTTGCTTGGCAACGCAGGCCGTCGTCCCATGAGACAGCCCTGCGCCTCGGGCGGCGAATGGGACGCGAGCTTCCTGCGGCATGACGAGCGAGTCCACGACCCGAACAGCTCTCTCTGCCGAGCAGCAGCATTAGCCGCGGATACGGACGGGGTGGTCTGATGGGTCCAAAACCCTTGACTAAGAGACGGAAATGACCGGTCGAGCTCGTAATAACGTCAAGGGGCTTACATGCAGACGCATACCTACTAGGCGCTCTGTCGAGCACCATGTACGTATATGCCGCCTTTTTCTGCGCCCGTCATGCGGCCGGATGCATCCCCAGGCTGGGGGGACCTGGCACAGCATCGCATTATGGTTGTGGCCAGGATCCAGGGTCGCGGGGATAGCACCGACATGAAATCCCCAATAAGCCTCTCGCGACGAGACTCGACGAGACTAGCTTGTGCCCTCTGAAGAATGGCGTCTCCCAAGTCTGCTAATGAGCTTTAGCCTGAATGCTGTGGTTGTACGAATATGCCCGGCGGCGCGCTTGATAAACTGACTCGCCCTCCTGTTAGTTTCGGCTCCCGCCGCCCACCCCCGCGGCTGATCCATCCCTGTCCTATTGTTTCTGCACTGGCACTCTGGTGCCATCGGAACCCTCTTCCGCCACCCTCCCTGGACGGCCGACGCGGACGGCACGGGAGGCAGGCGACTGTGCCACCAGCGGCCGACCTACGAGTGCTTCCGGCTGGTGCAAAAGGAATAAGGGGAAAAGAAACTTGTTGGCCTCGGCGAAATGATCAAGGAGCAGTGGCTTTATCGGCTCGCCTCAGCGAACCTGGTCCAAGACGGCGATCCAGCCACCAGCCAGGAAGGGCCCTCTTGGCCCGTTCACGCGACACGTGGAGTGCCACTATTTGCAAAGCCGATTGCCCTTGCATGACTTTGATGGCCTGCCTGCAATGCTCTGGCTCTTGCTCTGACTCTTGTTCTGGCCCTGACTCTTGCTCTGGCTCTGGCTCTTGGTCTCGCCCTTGGTGGTACTTGGAGTCGAGACATCTCGACGGCATGCGGCGGGGACCAGTCTCGCCCCATCGGGACAGATGCTTTGCTTCCCATGGACACTGCACGACGCCGTCACGGCGCGTGTCCAGCCGGCTGTCGCGCTCGTGCTTGTGAGCTTGATTTCGGCATAGGTCCGGCTCTGTGCTTGGCAGCCCGCCTGCCGAGCCTCTTCACCACTTGGACCGGCCAAGACGAAGCAGAATCGCAACCATGGATGGATGATGGACCAAACCCTGCCTAAAGGGCCTATCGGTCGGGCCATGGCGAGCCTGGCGGGCCGACAGCCATTGGACGCTACCCCATGAAAGCGCTCTGCAACCTTTTATGACGGGGGCCAACCAACTGCTGGAACTTTTGGAAGCTTTCGAGGGTCTAGAGTGGTGTAACCCCAGAAGGGTCGAGTCCAATTCGCTGCCCGTGTGACGTGGAGATCGACCTTGCAGGCATGTGCGGCGATCACTCTGCTGCCAGCCTTGCGTCCCACAGGACCTCGACCAACTTCCCACGCCCTGCCGCAGCTCTTCCTACGCGCCATGATCGTCACAAGCCCGTGGCCCGCCCTACTCGCACAAGTTCCGACGCCCATGGGCTGAGAGAAACAAAACACCAAGCACGCCTGGGCGTCTGGAACAGTGTAATTGACTGCTTGCCTTTTGCTCTCTCCACTGGCCGACTACAGCTCAAGTACAAGGAGCAAACTTTCGCCTCAGCCTGTCGAGAGCGACGTGCTCCCAAGGGATCCAGGCACATACAGACAAGGGCTGCCTAAATTAAGGTGCCTTGCTCGAGGATCTGCGCCCTATGCCACCACCATGTTGGCGTTGGCTTTCGAGACCGCCATGTGCAGGAGGCCCAGGAACCTGGACTTTGATTCATCACCCTAGCTGCGCATGTACACACATACGTACCTACTCTTCGCTCCTCAATCTTACCCTCGGTATCGTGACTAGCTTGTGGCGATCCCCTTCATCACGAGTCGTGTCCGCCTCACTGGCCCGAGCCTGGAGCCCGACCAGAAATTGCTTCATTGCTAAATGAAGTTGACTGACGCTGCCTTTTCGGGTGAAGATGTTCGCGAGACTGCACAGACGTGGCTGCCATGGCCACCCATCTGGTGTTGGAGGTGTCGGTGGCAGGCGTCATCGAGGCACAGTTCGCAGACAGCCTGGCCAGAACCGCAGGAGGCTCGTGACACAATGTTCGTGGGGAAACGAGGCCGATCCGCGAGCCTTTGAGGGGAACGAGCGACTCGGACAGCCCCTGGCCGGCGATAGCGTACTGTCAAGCCCAACACGTTCGATGCTGGCAGTGCCTTGCAGCGCCTGCGGATCAAAGCTCCCCGATCCTGCATGTACACGGCAAGGTAGTCGGCCGCCAATGGGAAGCACAAGGGCCGACAAACAAGGCCAGAATACCCTGAAGTGAGAAGTTATCCGCCATCCCTGTACGAAGTATAAAGTAGGGCGTAGGGGAGTGCACGCAGCCGGGGACTTGTCCAAAGCATGTAGGTGCCCGGTGTGGCGGCCGTCGCAACTCGCCGGCACCCCCCCCCCACTCCATCCTTAATCTGGGAGGACGAGGAGCGAGCTTGCTTCGGTATACAAAACTGACTGTCATTTATGTGGTGATAGACGCAGCACATGCGCAGATACGGAATTGCTTGAGCGGAATTCCTCTTTCGCCCAAGCGTCAAGTCAGGCGTGCACAACTCATCATGATATGAGTTGGCTCTACACCCTTTGGACGGGACGAGGACAGGGAAAATCTTGCCCCGACCTGCAATCGTCTGCTGCATCACGACTTCGCCGGATACGTGTACCCATAGAGATCCCGTGTCATCTGCGACGTTGCGCTCACTCGCATCATATCGACTCCGCATCTACGGAACAGCTCACCCCCCTCCCTGCTTTCCCTGCCAAACCATACTCACAAGACATGCCTACCTGCCAGGATTGGACATCTCGCCAGCAATCCTGCATGAAGGGATATGCTGTTGTGTGTAGCTCCTGCTGCAAGTGTGTCTGTTTTGGGAGTCGACACTGATGGAAAGGGGGGGGGGGGGGTTCAACTCCGGCGCGACGCTGCGTTGGCCGCATCACACAGGATGCCCACGCCGGTCGCAGACGTGAGGTGTCACATGGGGCGGAATCGGATTCCCGTCGGAGGAAGAGATCCAGTCGCCAGACCGCTTGAGGGCCGCGAGGCGAGGTACTCACCCCTCTCCGCAAAGCTGAGACCACCAGTGCAGGTGAAGGAGACGGGGGGGAGGTCAAGCTGTGCTCGCATGGGGGAACCCGATTCTGGCCACTGGCCTGAATGGCAAACAACAATGCGCATGCTCCTCGTGATGGGGTGGCATCGGCTGGTTGTTGAGCTAGTAGTGCCGCTCCCTGTTTGACTCGCGCATGCTAGAGCCTGGTGTCGATAGCGTACGAAGCTCTTCTCTTTCGTATATTCTGGAAACGTGAGCAGCACGGGGCAAGGATGGAGTGTTGCCTGATCAACCAGACGAGCTACGACAGTTTATTCCCTAATCCCGGACGCTTGTTCGTCTAGAGGAAATTTGCCTGACCGGGTAGGAGGAGTGATAATGGACTGGGACGAGGCGGCTGGTTTTGGGGACCGAATAGGCGGCGGGCCACTCGAAGTATGTTGCGGCGCGGAATTCCGGAAGAAGGCGACATTGTAGGAGGCCGAAGGTTCCGGCGTTGCCACGGGGCGGCTTTGGGCCATGAATCGTGGGCGGACTATTTAGGTTCGGTTTGAATCTAGGTGGACGATTCCAGAATGTGGGAGGCGAAACAGCAGCACCGACGATCGATCTGGGGCGCTGCTATGAAGTAATAAGAAAGGTGAAGGGGTAGGGACCGTGAATGAGTCGCCAGGGGAAGTCGTTATTTTTATCTCCCGAACGTCTAAAGGGCCATCAGTAAACTATATTAACAACTAGACGGAAGGATTCTTCGCAGACAATGACTCGTCGGGAAGCCATAGCGACGGGGCTGGTGTTCATGGCGGCAATGACGGACATGTCCGTTCAAACACACCGGATCCCGAGAAGAGCAGGGGACGGAGCGGCATTCTTGGAGGTTCCGGACGGGTGATGAATGAGCACATAAGTGGCGGCAGCCCGAGCGCGGTCAAAACCCCGATGGAAAATGAAATGGAATAAAGGACGAGGACGACGAGTAAGGGCAAAGGTGCCGCCTTGGCTAGCCGATATCGAGAAGAGACAAGCCGTGCTGATCACCCGCCAACTCAAAATCAGTCGGGCTCCGTCAAGAGTTGGGGGGGCGCGGACCCCGTGCACAGCGTTTCACTCCGGCATGCCGCAGTCAGGCAGGCTGCCTGGGGCTTTTTGCGCCATGGATCGATGCTGTTTGGAGGGGGGCTTTGAGACGCATTTCCATCTGCCTCTCGTAGTCTGTCGGGCGCGACGTGAGACTGCGAGCAGACGGTGAGAACAAGGTGAAGGAGGTCGATAGAAGCGAAAGGTGGAGGCGGAGGAGCAATGCTTATTTCGTACAAGAGTTGAAAGGCCGTCGGCCGAGGGCTCGGCGGCATGAATCTCGACCTGCCAGGGGGTGGGACGGCCGAGTGTGTCGTCGACGGCTGAGTTGCTGGGCTAGCAGCATCATCGTCGTCTCAGCGGCATTTCGGGGGGGTGGGGGTGGCTTGTCGGACAGCAGTACTTGGTAGGTACTGGGTAGTACTAATGCTTTGTACGCGGTACATGCGCGTGCGTGCAGCAGGTCGCGTGTGCATGCAGCAGCCGGCCAAGGTACCCTGCAAGGCGGCTGCCCAGGGCGAGGTACCGCATCCGCACCGCCAACCAGGCCCACGACTCCAGGTACCCCGGCTGCCATGACGCCCGGGATAGGTACTTGGTCCGCCCCCCCGCAAGCCGCGAGAGCACGTTATCCTCTGCAGAGTACCGGAGACTCGGGATTAACTGGCCGGGCCAGTTTGGGCCTAGTGTGGCCGTTTTCCTTGGCTTTGGGCGGTACGCTCGGCTCCCCAGTTTCCAAGGCAAAAACGCTCGGTGCATCGCGAGCAGGCCGGCAGTTGACCGTTTCAAATCCAATCCTTCTGGGGCTCCTCTTCGCACCACTTATCACTCGTCTCTCTCGTCTCGTCGCCCGTCCTCGGCCTTGTCCTCGCATCTCCCTCCCCCCCATCGTTCGTTCGTCCCGTCGCCATGGTTGGAGCATTCCCGCGGCACTAGACAACCATCCATCGCATCTTTTTTCTGCCTCGACCCGTCCATTGACCACGACGCGAGAGCGCGAGCGAGAGCGACAACAAGCGGTCAATCCAGCGAGCGAGCGAGCCTTGTGCAAGCCCCGAGAAAAAAGGAAAAGGAAAAGGAAAAGAAGAAGAAAAGAAAAAAGGAGCCCCTAATGGACTCCCCCCCCAGCGGCAAGACATCCAACAAGGCCTGCCACAACTGCCGCCGTCGCCGGCTCCGCTGCGACCGTTCGTATCCGCACTGCAACAAATGCCTCAGCGCCGGCAAGGAGTGCCTTGGCTACGGCAAGCTCTTTAGATGGATCGGCGCCGTCGCTAGTCGCGGCAAGCTGGCCGGCCGAACCTCGTGCGCCCCCGACGACGCCGCGCGCAACCCCAAGCCAAAGCCCAGCGGCAATGCCAGGTCGGCCAGGCCCTGCCTCGCCAGCCCGGACCGCGATCATGGCCAGCTCGTGTGCCACCAGACCGCCGTCGACATTGGCCCCGTCGGCACTCCCTGGACCCTCGTCGACCCCGTCTTCCAGGACGTCGAGCCGTCGCATCGCCGCTACCTCAACTACTGTGGGTGCATCCATCCGTGCATGCCGCCTCAAGCGTCGCCCGGCTGACAGATTTGCAGTCACCCAGCGCCTGTGCAACGAGCTCATGCCGCAGGACTCGTCCAACCTGAACCCCTTCTACAACCTCCTGCCTCTCAGCAGAATCCACCCCCTGTTGCAGCACACCCTCGTCGCCGTCTCGGCATCTCACATGTCCAACCTCATCAAGCCTCGCCTCCGTCCCGCCGGCGAGGCCAATAGCTTGCCCACGCTCCCGGGCGTCGAAGAGTCGTCCAGACACGCCTACCAGCACGCGCTCGCCGCCAAGCACAAGGCCCTGAGCCTCATGCGGGATGCCGTCCAGCATATTGACTTTGCCAGTGCAGACGTTGTTCTCGCCGCTGTCGTCTTCCTCATCAACCTCGAGCTCATCGACTCGGGAAAGCATGGCTGGAAAGCTCACCTAAAAGGTGCCGGCAGGATCCTCTCCCTCCTGCCGCCCGCCCTGCCTGGCAACGAGGACCTACGAGACTTGATGTTTTCCGACAGCCTGGTGTAAGTGAGACACTGTTTCAGCCATGTCATGGGATAGTCTATAGTACTCACGGCGCCCTAGATATTTCGTCATGGGCTCAGCCTTTATACCGGCCCCCGCATTCGACGCCGGCCCCTTCTTCCAACCTTCCCACTTCCCAGGCATGCTCAAGAGAGCGGCCGCCTATAGCTACAACTCCTGCCCCTCGGAAATCCTCGAAATCATCTACGAGGCCTCTCAGCTATCCAACAGGGCCGGCGACCCAGACACCGAGGACGACATCGCCGCCGCAGGCTTGGCACTCATGCAGCGCGCCCAAGTGTTTGACGTCCAAGAGTGGGCCAACGACGAGGACAACTTCCGCTCTTTGCGGGCCCCCGTCTTGCAGACCCGCATCCACGCCGGATCGGCGTATCGGCTGGCCGTTTGCCTCTACATCCTGCGGTCCATTCCGACATTAAGTGCCATGAAGTGCCATGACGACATGGCCGAGGCGCTTGCTCGCGACGTCATCTACCATGTCTCGAGCGTACCCGACGACGACCCGAACCTCAAGATCATCACCTGGCCCACCTTTGTCGTCGGGGCCGACACCACCGACCCGGCGAGACGCGAATGGGCCCGGCAGAAGATGCATTTCCTCGCGACTTCCTGCCCTTGGGGGTTCTTGTACACGGCCATGGAGACGCTCCAGAAGCTCTGGGCCATGGACCTCGACGCATCGCGGCAAAAGTGCTGGGTCAAGACGCTCAAGGAAAACGAGATGAACTTCTTGGTTGTTTGACGAGGCCATGCTAGTAATCAAAGGCGACCAAGTCTAGAGCAAAACATGTCCGAGGCCTTCAATCCTCTATCTTTGACCCCCGTCCTTGAACAGAGCACTGTACTTGCCGTCGGGCCTTGGACTGCATCTAGGTACGCCGTCTCTTTACGTTTGCTGCCTCTTCGCGCCCATGCTGACTCTCTGCATAAGAAATCCGAGACTGGCCGTCTTTGCAACCCCTTCTCGCCGACGGTCGACTCGACCTGGAAGTGAGAGCTGGAAATACTCAAGCGTGGGGCTCGCACAAGACGGACTTGGGTGCTACCGAGCTGACGACCCCTGGCCCTGCCATGAGAGTGCAGCATGAAAATCAACATGCTGTGCAACCGACGGGGCAACGAGAGTTCGACCAGCGCCCCGCTTCAACTCGCGTGGCGACTGAAGCAATCACGTCACCTGGCTGGCTCCGGTAAAACCGATTGTCCAAAGATAGATTCGGGAAGGGGTCTGGTACGGATTGATCCGAACCCCTTGTGACGCTTGACGTGGGGGAAAAGCTGGTCAAATGTAACTCACGTCCTATCAACCGGCACCTCGGCACGGCAGTCATCGACACCATCCAGAAACCGCACGCTACAAGCTAGTGGACTCACGCTTGCTGCCACGCTACGGCCATGACAGCGGAAGCAAATCACCGCCTCGCCGTGACCATCACGGCGTCACTCAACTGTATGGAACGCCGATGACTCGCTTGGTGCTGAATCACGACAGAGACGCACGCAATCGGTTATGGAATCTCTTGCGAACTTCAAAGCTGCCGTTGAGCTGGCTCTCCTCCCCTCTTTAGCTGCCTGGGCTTGAGGAACCTGGCGAGACTGTCTATCTTATGCGGGAACCAAGCAGGCTTTAGGTGACTAGAGGGAAACGGTAGATTCATGACCAAGTCCCTTTCGGCACTATAGAAGTAGCGCGCAATCTCAAGCTCATCCTCCCCGGTGCTGAGCTCCAAATCGCGACGGAGTGCACGTCCATCCTCTGCCCATGTGCCGCTGCCCGCGCCAAGGAACGAGTCGCCGTCCAGATGTTGTATGCGGCAAGACGGCGTCACTAACGGAGACAGGCGTCGAGGTCGACGGGGAAGACGCCCCCTTCGGGAAACTCAAAAAGGCATGAGACTCGGGTGCGCAAACAACCGGCCATCCAGTGATTATTCATACATGTACTATTGCTAAGCCTAACCCCAAGGACTGTTCGAGACCGCAGCCAACAAACCCATGACTTTTCGTATCTCGGAATTGAAGGAAAGAATGCAAAGGAAACCCCTCGCTATCGCGGCCGCGACGTTTTCCTTTTGTCCTCACGCTTCTATTGTTTCTATTCGTAGTGTCTAGCGTACTCGGTTCAAATCCAGGCTTCGTTGTCTTAGTCTCGCCCATGTATACGAACACTGTAGATATCTATCCCCTGACCTCCTCATGGACGTTCTTTCTCTCCGGCCGCGTAAGCAAACTTTAATCATTCGGTCCTGCCACGGGCCTTGTTCGCTTCTCCCGGTCGCCTGATAAGTACTTCGTATGTAGTGTACATGTTCCCATTAATCAGAGTGGGTGCTGAAACCTTCACCTACCTTGTCTCACCGTTAAACATTAACAGTCATTCTAGAACCTTCATCCAAGATGAGTCAAGAACAGGTAAGGCAACCCCTTATGGGTTGCGCAAAGGGCCTTGAGGAACGTAGTAAAGCGGCTACCGGGACAGCAGCCGGGGCAGCAGCCGGCCACGGGCTTTACAGGAAGGGGGTCCGGGAAAAGACAAAAAGTCCAGAGCTGGTCGCGCTGCTGGTGCGTATTATAGTTGTCGAGGCGGTTCTAGTACTTGGCGGCAAGAATCACACAGCCTCTCTCATGACGGGGCAGCAGCCGGACCGGCAGACGGACCAGCGGACGGACCAGTAGACGAACTAGTAGACGGATCAGCAGACGGATCAGCAGACAGACTAGTAGACGGACTAGCAGCCAAGATTTCGCGAATCTTATGATATTTAGACATATTGTCCTAGTGCAACCTAACTAGCAGCCAGACCAGTAGACGGACTAGCCGCCAAGACCAGTAATTATTCTAAAATAGAGGACATAACATAACTACGCCTCGACTGTCCCCCGTCAGGGCCAAGAGGGGGGGGAGACGTAATTATCGAGAGCAATCAGTGTATGTAAGCCAATACACAACTTGGCGCATAGTGAGGTCGGTCACCGCCTTCAAATCATCTGATGGTAACGACGAGAAACGTGAAAATACCTACAAACAATCACGGTGCAGACTGCATGTAAATCCGAACGATGGCATCGGGAAAGCGTCCGCTGCCCTGGTTGATATGTAACGCCGCATAGTGGATGGCAAGCATAGACACTCTGTCGAAGAGGATGACCTGCCTACACCTCGTCTTTTGATGGATTCTGTGATAGGTAAGCATGGTGGGAGCGGCCACGTAGGTATAAGGGGTCCTACACACTGTCATATTGTTCAGGATATTATCTGGCTATCTTCTAGGCAGCCGCCGCGTTCCCAGCCTGAGACGTCGATTTGTAGTGCCGTAGTTGTTATGTAGGTGACGATAACCTGGCCCGTTGTGACATTGCGTGTGGAGAAGCCGTCTATGTCTTGGGCCTCAACCGGCAGTTTTGACAGAACTTGTAAGGAGCCGTCAAATAGACTGGCGATTGGGTTAAGCGGGTTCCTATCCTTGGCAGTTGAAGCTATCCGATTCGGTACGAGAAGGGACGCGACGGGGCGGGAGAGCCGGGCCTCCTCCTCTCTTGTGTATAGGGCAGCAAAGGCCGAGAACGACTGGGGCAGGCCATTCCTTTATCCTGTCTGCTGCGCCAGCGTGTCGTGGTTATAGAAAGATGTCATCGGAACGAAGGCGACGCGCGCTAGAAACCGATACCGACTGCCGGACCGTAGTTAGCTGAGTGTCAGACAACCAGTGTTGGCGCCAGCCCGAGTCGCTGCCGTACCACGTCCACGATCATGCTTCGGATCAAGCCCCCAATGGGCACTCTGCGGCGATTGTCCACAAGCCGAACCGCCGCCGTAGAGAGGCTCGTTGGAGATTGGATGGGAAGAAGGATTGTAGGCGTGGCTGATCAAAAGGAAGAAGTGAAATGATTAAAAGGTATGTACCAACGGGCAAGACAGAATGAAGGAGAGAGAGAATAAGAGAGGGGAAGCAGAGGGTCCAGACACTCAACTTCCCCATGCCGAACCAAGCCTCAGTCTTGGACAACGGGGGACAGAGCTGAAGCTTTATTGCCAGCTCGCTCCCGGCACAATCAGTCGAGATGAAAAGCAACGACAAAGATGCAAGGGCGGCTCATAGATGAGGGCAAACATTCCGACGAGGTCCAGCATGACGGGCTGATGGTCGACACGTGAATGCGTGTGTGCGAAATGTAACGAGGAAGTGATGCATAGTTTGACAAAGGTGGAAAGGCCATGGCACCGGGAGACCCATCCCGTGAGCCGATTGGGCCTTGATGGTTGTCACGCAGGATGCCCCGGGAAGCGGTGAAGCTGCCATGGGTTGAATGACGGGGAGGGGTTTCCGGAAGCCACGAAACGGCATGCCATTGTGAAAGATGTTGCTCCCCGACAACCCATGTTGTCCGTCACCGCTTTTATTGTACAACCCTCTTCATGGTGGCGGGCAGTTTATAGACGACGCTGGCTGGGGAACTCGCGTGGACTCAAGCCCACCTTGTGCAAGAACATTGACGTGTCAGAATGCAGGCTCCTGACCGAGACGCCCGCTCTGCACTTTGGGTGTTACGTCACTGATGATGCCATGATGCGCTCCCGACCCTGGCTCCCGGTCTGCTGTTCCGGGGAACGGGTTCCTTGTCCTGTAATCTCACGCGGCCCAGCCACCGAGATCGATTAGGCAAGGCGACATGCTGCGGCCCCCCTCCCGAGCCCGATGATTTCTGACCAAGTGGTGATTTCCAAATGGCCCCACGTTGTTGACCCGGGCCATGTCCGAGTGGTTCAAGAGAAAGGCCGTGCACGATTCCACAGGGAGGGATTGTGGGTGGACCGGCCGAGACCGAGTACAAGGAGCTACTCGAGAGGAACTCTCAGCCCAAGTACCACTGGGTTCTTGAGTTGAGTTTCGGCGCCAGGAATGGAGCCAATCGCGCGCCTTGGCAAGGGAGGCGCGAGCCGGAATTAATTACATACATGTCCTTCCAAGCCATGAAAAGGCTCAAGGAGGGAGGCATCACGCGGTTTCATGCTTTTGGGTTCGCACATTGAATCGGCTCTCTTCCCCGGTCAAATGATTTTGTGTCGGCGTTGCTGCTGCGTATCGCCGTCATGATGCGATGCGGCTACCCTCGATTTAGCTTCCGAGACAACAGCTGCTATACCGTCACCTCGCGAACCTCGTATCCCACTGGTTTGGCCGGCCGAATCACGCCACCGATGACCTTCTCCACCTCGGATGCGTTCAAAACATCAATGTCCGCCCGCGACAGCAAAACGGCCAGCATCGTCTTCACCTGCAGCAGCACGAAGCCGGAGCTGGGGCAGGCCCGCGGGCCCGCCAAAAAGGGCAGATACTCGCAGCGGTTCCGCACACTGTCGGCACTCACCCCCAGCCATCTCTCGGGCACAAAGTCGTCGGCCGTCTCGCCCCAGACCTGCCTGTCTCGGTGCAGCAGGTAGACTGAAGAGAAGAGCTGGGTCCCTCGCGGCAGCACAACCGTGTCCTTGTCCCTGGTCTCAACCGCAATGGGATGCGTCACCCTTCGTGCCGTCGTCGAGATGGGGGGATACAGCCGGAACAGCTCGGTGACTACGGCATCTAGGTAGGGCATCGAGCGGAGAGCGTCAAAGCTGGCGTCGCCTCCGCCGCATCCCTTGCTGCAAAGTTCTCGGCGCAGCTTCTGCAAGACTTCGGCGTGGCGGCTGAGCTCCAAGATGGCCCAGAAGAGCGCGAGGGCGGAAGCGTCGTGACCAAGGGAGATGATCTGGCGAGCCTGCGAGAGGACATCCTCCGACATTGGCCCCTGCTGGGACTCTCTAGACTGCGCTGCTAATCTCTGCAGGAGACTGCATCGACAACTCTCCGAATCGGCGTCCTGGAGATTCCCACTCAGAAGCTTCTTCGTTGCCGCGTCGATGTCGTCTCGTATGTCTTGCTCGACGTGGTCCGGCTCGCGGAAGGATTTCCCAGCAACCATGTTGCGCAGGGCGTGTCGCCAAAGGTGCGAGGGGCTTCCAACGATTTCGCCGTATCGAGCCAGGGCCGACACAAGTTCCCCTGACGACTCGGACGCGTTGTCGATGCCCAGTGCTATCAACCAGACGGTGTCGAGCGCATAAGCCTCCATGGCCTTGCGGAGATCACCTCCGGACCTGCCGTCCACGATGCGCTGGGCGTGTCTCTGTGCAATGCGTAGAATGCCGTGATGCGACCGTTTCAGGGCCGCCGGGTTGTTGAAGTCTCTGAGAAAGCCGTTCCGCCAGCGGTGCCAGTCTTCGCCGTCTGCCGTAGCGGCCGTGTAGCCAATCAGCCGTTGATTGATGCTGAACGGACCCTTGCCGTCTGGGCCAAAGCGCGTAATGCTGTCGGCGTTCCTGGCAAAGACTTGCCGGATGATGGCTGGATCCCGGAGATAGACGATTGGTATTGTGCCCACCGAGGAGCAAGACATGCCGCAGTCCTGGGCCAGCTCGAACAGGGTAGTCATGGTCGTGGTATACAGGCCTTGGTTGCACATCTGGGGAAGTATGCCCAAGACTGGATAGCCCGCAGCCCTCGGCACATTGCCCAGAGGCGAAGCCGTCAGGCTTTTGACACAGTCTGACACTTGATCCCTGACGAGGCTTGACTGCGAGAGCAACACCCGGTAGGTCGCGGCGATGAGCGGTCTCAACCTCGCCTGGAGTTCTGATAGAATCCCTGACAGCGTCGAGACGCCGACAAAGTCAAAGGGAGTCATGCTTGCGGCTTGGGCCGAAGAGAGAAGCTGAGGATTGCGGTATGCAAAAGAATGTCTCATGTGGATGGTGCGGGTTAAGCCGAGGCCGTCTTTGGGCCAGATATATATATATATATATATATATATATATATATATAATATATATATCCGAGAGAAATGCTATAGAGAGCGATTAGTAGCGGTGAGCAGAACCGTGGCCACCCTTTCCGAAAGGCTCTGACCCAATGAAGGCATCAGGATGAGAAGAAGGCTATGCGCCCGGCATAATGGCTATATGTACAACCTACAGTCTATTGCAGCCGAGGATCGAGACGACGATGCGCACGCGTGGCGTGACGGTGACGGATTGCCGGGAAAAAGGAACGAGGCCATATATGCATAAGCGCGGCAAGAGCTAAAAGCTGCCGATGCACTTACACACATATCCCATCTTCAGTGACACACATACGCCAAGGTGCGGAGCAGCTGCGCATGCATTCATTGCAGGGATCCGCTCCGAGAGAAGGGGCCTGCGCTCGGTCAGTCCTTGACCGGGCCAATGGACAATAGCCGAGCTGGAACCGCTTGCATGCCTAGCTCTTCGGGGATAGAGGCGCGTCATGGAGCTTGGGTCACGGCCTGCCCGGGCTTTTGGGCAGCAACCGTGTTTGGCCGCTTTGCCCTCGGCCTGGGCAGAGAGAGAGTCTCTTGGGCTGCCCAGCTCGTAGGCGTGGTGCCAATAAGGGTCAAGGCCGCCATCGGCAGACAAGATGCGTTGCGGGCGTGCTGTGAGACGTAAACGATGCCCTCCTCACCCCTCCCAGCTCATCTTCTCCTCTTCTCTCTTCCAACTCAAGGCTCCTGGTGTGCCAAGACGCCAGTGTAGGCATGTCAACGGCGTACGGCATAGCGCCGGCCACTCACCAAGCCTCTCCACACCGCATCTGCCCTTCGGTCCCTTTTTGGGTCTTGATGCTCGACGGACGCCTGCATGCATCATGTGATGCAGAACGGGTAGCCCCGATGTCGTTTAATCGGACATGTCGAGGACCGACAATCCGCCGCCATCGGGGGCAACACGTCTCTTAATTGGAAAGTCAACCGGATTCCCGGGGCCTTGTACTCCCCGTGCCCATGCAGTCTCTCGGGGCTGATGACGACTGACCCAGTACATACATGGCAACCGTCCGATCCGGCACCCGCATGTATCGTACGCACATGAACTCTGCACACGGAAATCCCCGACAGGAGTCAGTACATCTCCACCAAGATCCTACAGCCGACATCATCTCGCGTCGCGATCCGCTGTGTGATTCTTGACTTCTTCCTCTTGCAAGTATAGGCTATGCATACGTGCGTGTTATCCGCCAATGCCTGCCTACATACCATAAAGCCCGCGTTGTTCCACGCCCGCGCCAGTACGATGGCAGCACGACAGGGGGCTTGCATCGTCCTCGCTTTTCATGCTCGAGGCAGCTGGTTGATGTGATACTTCAGCCGGACCGATTGCTCTGCGTCGTCTGGTCGAGGCCGGCGTGAAACCGCCGAGGAAACGCTAGCGGTGTAGGAATCTACACTCGATGGCTGGAAATTCACCTCTAGCTTTTCAGCTTGAGGTGGAACAAAGGCCATCATGAGAAAGTGAACACGTCGGGAATACGCCGCAGTCTCCTGCGATGCTTCAATAGTTCTTCGTACGCGCATAGGGGATGGTGGCCCGGTTTCGAGGGCTCAGTAAGCGAGTCGGGTATACTTGCATATCCTTGAGCACTAATGCCGTGGATTAATGATGGCTCACAGTATTTTCCCATGTTTCCATCCGTGGCACCGATCGTCTTTACGGGCAAGAGTACGGCGAGTCGGCCAAGGGGCGCTGCCGCATTAAAGGAGGAGCTTGTCCGGAACGTCTCGCTTTGGCCCAGGGTATGATATTGAAAAGGAAGCAATCTGTCTGGAGAGCTTGCGGCAACGTGATAGGAATAGTCGACTGGCAACTGCTGTGTTATGGACACTCCCGGCTGAGGTGGAGGAATGAATGACGTTGGATGTGGCGGGCGCTATTGCCATCCGTCTCGGCAAAGAGCTGTGGCATGAATACGGCCGATATTTTCCCTTTTCCTTCCAGATACCCACGTCAATAAGGCCGTATTGTGGCGTTGAGCCGGACCCCCGGGCATCATATTGATGGCAACATCCGACTAATTGAAAATCAACGCTTTGCCGAAGCGAGAGACACAGTGAGTGGGGAAGACCACTGGTGTGAGAGCCTGGCCAAGGCGTTAGAAGGTCCTGGGATCATTGAAAACGTGGACATGCTGTCTCTCGGAGACCCGGTGGGCTGTAGCTAAAGACTGGAGCTTGGTCAACCGGCAAGCATCCACGTACTCCAGACGTATGTGACGACAGCTCTGGGTCTTGAGCTCTGCATGCCTGGATAATTGACGATGCATAGACCAGTCGAATGAGGAAAGGAGCAGCCTCGATGCGGGCACTTAGCCCAGAACCCTAGCGAGCCAGCTCTCTTGCATATGTTCATCCATGCCGTCGGGAACGGCATCTTCTGGCGTCGATATTCAAGCCACGTGCATGAGCACCGTGGTCTTTCCCCGCAGTCGCTTACTGGCTCGAGTCTGTATAACCTGCCGAGATGCAGCGCATTGGACATGGACAGATACGTTGCAGTCAACTTCACCGCCGATTCAGCACTTCTGTTGGATGGCGACAGGTTACCATGGATGGACTGAAAAGCTGGGGAAGAGACAGGGATCACCGCTCAAGTCCGGGGAAACTTGGTCAGGCTAAGGCATCCATGAGACAGGTGGGTATCTACGAATACCGAGGTAAGCAACTAGCGATTTTGTGATACCCAATGCGGCTCAAGAAGCATATGTATGGGTGCCCGACGAGCGCAGAAGATGCTGACTCGCTCGACAGCGTCGGGAGCCCGATGGCCATCTGAGTTTGATGGTTGTCACTTGCGAAAAGCGGCCTGTCACATGGACCGAGGAGGGCCTATTGATGCAACCACGACGCAGCTTAGCAAGGTTACCAGGTAGGGCTGATCTTTTGTGACTGTGCCGCCACCTGCAGAGCCAACAACCGAGCCCTGGACTTGATGTTGTGGGGGGATTGTTGAGCCGGTTGAGCCGATTGAGACTCTACCAACAGATGATTTGCCTCGGCAGCCCCATTTACCTCTCAAAAGTGGGCAATCCGTCGGAAATGGAGGAGGTCGCGCATAGTGGGGAAACGATTTCACAAGGCTGCTTGATCCTAGGCTGCCAAGGCCCTTTGCCCGATGCGAGCCAGGTCATTATTGAGGAGAGTGTCCTGTTCGAAGCCGTTGACGACTTGCTCGATAAGCGCGGCAGCGACTTGGCCGACATGGATTTTAGGCAGGCCTATGACGGCGCATCCAACCGTCTAGAGGGTCTTGGTCAACGGCCCTGACTTAGCCGAACCATCAATAAGGCCGGGTTTGACGACAGCGGCCTGAACCGCCCCTCCAGATTGCAGCGCGAAGGTGAGGATCCGGGACTCGGTATCGCCCTGGGGTCAGAATGAGATTGAGCAGACGGTTCGTTCGGGGCGAGGCGAGACACACGCGCAAAAGGCAGTAGTCGCCCAAGACCCAGGGCTTCTTTGCGGGATCGCGCTCGGCGTTTGCGCCGCTCATATAGATGAAGCGGAGGGAATTGCTGGTGCCAGGACGGGGCAGCCGGGACATGGTCTCGATGCCGGCGATGGCGTAGTCGCGACAGGTTCGGCAGACCTGCTCCCACGACATAGTCCTGAGGCGAGAGGGCGTCACGGCGATGGTCCTGCTCAACGCGTCAATCCGGGTCGTTAAGGCAAAGGGCAAACAAACACACCACACACAGCCATCGGCGCCGGCCAGTTCCTGCTTAACGTTGTCGGCATAATGCTCAAAGTCATCGCACACGACCGACTTAAGCTTGGCCGGGTCAGCGCCAGGCGGGACCGAGGCCTGGCGACGACCGAGGGCCACGACGGACGAGATGGCTGGGTGCGCGAGGGCCTGCCGGATCACCTCGGTAGCGCCGAAGCCCGTCGAGCCGGCGACGATAAGCTTCATTGCTGTCGACTTGAATGGCACCGGGCGGGGGTAGGGAAAGAAGGAAAGAGGGGGCCGCATTGTGACACGGGTACCCGTGTCTCCAAAATTCCACGGGTACTTTCCCACGG
>JAPEBW010001515.1:0-22792 GCA_027405785.1 Ophiocordyceps robertsii | reverse complement strand
GAGAGCTATAGTTAGGTGTTATAATTGTAATATAACGGGAGGGGTTGCCGTTATACTAATAGATAAAAGTCCGCTAGTAACACCTAACGGTATTACTGCCCCTCACGCTAGCTTTATAAGGCGACCGCACTACTAGTTTTATAAGGCACCCCCTGCCTAGCTACTAGCTACCTTATAAGTAGTTTATAAGCTATATACTATAATACTATCTATAAAAACGCTATAAGTAGTTACTTTTATAAACTATATAAGTACTTATAGAATTATATACTAAAGGTTTTTATTTTTTATTAATATAAAGTTTAATAATAAGCTAGTCTTTACTTTTTAATATTAAAGCTAATTCCCGCTTAAGGTATATTATATCTTAAGTATTAAAAACGTTATATTAAACGCTTTTTTAAATTTACTATACTAAGATAATAAACTAATATTCTTAAACTAAAAAGGGGAATTAAAACGTCTTTAAGAAGATAAGAAAATAAACTATATATTCTTTTACGCAAAAGTATTAATTAAATTACCGCTTTACTAAAAATTAATTTATAGATATACGGAGGATATATAGTAAGTAAAGATTATTATATAGCTTAGCGCTAATAATAGTATCCTTAAACTCTTATTTCTTTAATTATAAGGGTTACTATACTTTATTAAGAATAATAAACGCTAAAAACTATATATCTTAAAGACCTATACGAAGGAAATTATTAAAAACGCTAACGCTAAATATTTTATACTCGCCGCACTTATATATAATAAATTCTTTTTAAAGGCTTCTTAATTGTTTAGCTTAGTAAATATATAAACGAAGTTATAAATAGCTATAATGTTAACTACTATAACTAAACTAATTAAAGTAAAATATTAAAGTAGCTTATCTTAATTTAAAGCCTACTAGTTTTATACTATATAATAGTAATAAACTTTATTATTAAGCTTTTAGTAGTTTAAGCCGAATAATCCTTATAAAAAGATCTTATAAAAAACTTCTTTAATACCTTACTAACTATAACTTAGAAACTCTTAAAGATATATCTCTTTATTTTAAGTAATAACTAGTTTATAGTAAAAAACTAAGTATAAGCGTTATATGTTAAGCTACTTTACGCTTATTAAGGGATTTTAAAAGGAATAATTTCCGACTAAGATATAAAGTTTTTTTTTGTATTTTAATAGACTTTATAATAAGCCTTTAAATTAAAGCTTTTTATATTTACTACTTAGTGCCTTTAAACTAATAGCTTATTAAAAAGGCGAAATTAAATTCTAGAAATTATATTACGATTCTTTACTGCTAGTTTCCTATACTTATATTAAACTAATATATTAATAGCCTTTTAGTTTAGCCTTAATAATTCCTTCTTTTTAATCATTTATATAGCTTTAAGCGAGCTTATTATAAGGATAAAAATAGATAAGAAGCTTTAGTTCCTTAATAACTACTTATATTCTTAAAACTAAGAGGTTTTATAAGAAAAAGCTAAGTTAGCTATTACTTATACTTAAGCCGCTATAAAGGATAAATATAATAAGAAATACTGCTTTTTAGAATTTAAGCCTAGCGATTAAGTTTAGCTATAGCTTAATAAAGGTTACTATATTATAAATAGTAAACTAATAAAACTTTAAAAGAAACGTTTTAAGCTATTTAAAGGTACCGCTAAAGTAAGATAGCTTATATACCGGTTAGATATTAAAAGGTCTTTTAATATCTATTTAGTCGTCTTAATAGTATAACTACGCTTAGGAAATAAGCTAGCTATATTCTTAAGGCTAGTTTAAGATAAAGGGATACCTTACTTAGATAAATAAAAAGTTAAATAAATCTTATAAAGCTATATAATAAAGAAAAGCGGCGGAAAACTAAAAAAACAAGTTTTTTATAGCTTAAAAAAGCTAGCTAAGTAGCTATAACTTATAAGTAAATAAAAAAGCGGTCTTCTCGCTTAAAATAGTAAAATCTTTTAAGAAAGCATAAAAGGAGTTAGCTATTTAAGTAGTTCGGACGAAAGTATAGTGCGCGGCCTTTATAACTTAATATAAAACTCTTTAACTAAAAGAAGTAAGTAATTAAGCTTAAGCATAAAACCTAAAAGCTACTATAAGTTATAAAAAACTATAACTTACTACGCTTAAAGTAATTAGTTATTTTTATAATAATATACTGCTATTTACCTTAAATAATAAGGCCCTTTTAACCTTATAGTATACTTATTTAAATTTCCTTTACCGCTTACCCTCTTGCCTTTCCTTTTTTCTTTTTATAACTATAATATCCTTATACTACTAGCTTTAGCTTACTATACCTCGCTTACTTTTATATATATAACCTTCTTTACTTTAAGCTTATAATCTTTCTACTTTTATTTTAAGTCTTTTTATTATTTAACGTCTTTTATAGCTAAAACTAGCTATTTTATAACTACTTCTTTATCCTGCTTTCTTATAAGCCTTTATACCTTTAATATAAAGAATATAAGTAAGCGCTTAAGCTTTATAAAAATAAAGTAGTTATACTTTATAGCCTTAAGTCCTTTAATAAAAGCTAAAACCTTTAGGTTTAAGCCTTTAAACAAACTTATACTGCTTTTTATAACCGCGCTTAAACTAATAAGCTTAACTTAAATTAAAGTATTAAAAAAGATAGCTTATATTACCCTCTTTAAACGCTAAACTTTAATAGCTCGCCCCTTAACTTTATACCGCCGCGTAGTTTAAATAGCCGCTTTTATAATTACTTAGCTATACCTCTTACTTAGCTTTTATAGCTTAAGAGCCCCCGCCGCCTATATATTTTTAAGGCGTAGCTAAAAACCTTTACTAGTAAAATAACTAGCTAATATTTTACGCTCTTAAGCTAGCTAACCTTACTATAGTCTTAAGATTTATAATAGCTACTATAGCTAGCAGAAACCCGCTTTAGCTTAATAACTAAAATAATATCTATGCTATCCTTAACTATATATTTAAGGCTTAGCTTAACTAATTTTTAGCTAGGTTTATAATAGCATTTAAAGCTATTATAATAAAAACCTTATCTTACTTTATATATAGTTTATCTTATATAATAAAATCCCCTTCTTAGCTTATAACCGCTATAAGCTTTAGAGACCTTTTTAGTTTTACTTAGCGCACGCTTTTTCCTTAAGCTATAACGCTTAGCCCGGTTATATTAAGGAGTATACGCGCCTTATTATAGTCTATCCGCCGCCCCTTTTTAACTAAGGTAAATAGCGATAACTAATCTTATAATATATTTCGCCGCTTAATCTTATAAAAGCCCTTAATAGTAACTAATATAATTATTAATAGGCTTAACTTTGCGGGACTATATTCCGGCGATAAAATTATAATAATCTAGTATTTCCGCTTAGCTATAAACTATACTAAGTTTTACTTATAGGCTTATAAGGAGTTTAAGCATAACTTAACTTTATTTTAAGCAATAAAGTTCTTAAGGTTTAATATCTGCTTTATTAGCTATACTAATTATATACTTTATATTCTCGCTTTTAAGGCCCTTTTTATAAAAAGGGTTTTTAAAACTATTAAATACGTTTAAAACTTTAAGAGTAAGGAATTAAGTATTAAGGCTATTTAAGACCTTATTACTTACTTTTAAGTAAGAATATAAATATTTAATACTTTAATACTAACTATTCTTATTACTATTAGCGGGATAACTTAGCCTTACTTTAATACTTTTTCTTAGTAACTAAACGTATATTAGTTAGTAGAAAGGCGTAAGTAGTAGCGCTATATAAAAAAAATAGTAAATCTAAAAGTCTAGTAATAAAAAGCAAGGGATAGTAATAATAGTAGTAATAAGTAAGATATAATATCTTGCTTATAAGCGGCTTATAAAGCTAGTATATAGTATAAAAAACTTAGTAAAGGATTAAAAATAGTATAAAATTTAAGTAAGATAATAATTTAAGATAAGGCTTAAATAAGCTAGTTTTTTATAACGTATCTTACTATAAAAAGATAAATATCTTTAGTATAAAAACTCCTTACTATTAAATAAATGCTTAAATGTATACTTAAAAAAGAGTTAAAAGCCTTATTATTAATTTTAGCTAAATATGCTAATTGCCTTAATAAGATAAATATATATAACTAAATAAGTAATAAGAACTTATAATAAAACCACTTACTTACTATCTTAAGCTACTTAACCGCTATTAGCTAAATAAGCGAAAAAAAACTATTAAAAGAATAAAGACGGTATATTATTAATATAGTATAAAGACGCTATTATAAAGCTATTACTTAGCGCCCCCTTTACTTTATATTTACTTTAAACTAATAAAGGCGTTAGCTTTTCTTTTTTACTTAAAAGAGTTATTATAAAATCTAAATAGCTATACTTAAACTTTTTACTTTACTTTTAAGGAGCTTTATAAAACCTTATAGTAAGAATGCTTAAAGTACGTGCTATAAAAGCTCGCTTAAAGAGATATAATAAATATTATTAATTAAACCTAGCTAAGATTTATAAGATATAACTATAAATACTTAAAAGCTTATTTAACTATAGTTTATAATATTTTAACTATAAAAAATACTATAAAAACTATTAAACGGATTCTACGAGTCTTTTTAAGAGATATTTTAGAATTTCCGCGGGATATCTTAACTATAGTTTAGCTTATTTTTAACTAAAAAGATACTTTAAAAGATATAAAATAGACTTTACTGCGATTTTTAAAGGATATCTAAAAATATTTAAAGGATTTCTTAAATTATAGTTTATAGTATTTTTAATTAAGCTTATACTTAGTTTATTAAGTAGTTTTATAAGGATATTTATAGTTTAATCTATATATTATTAATAAATAGTAAGATAGTATAGTTTAAGATCTTTAAAATTAGCTTTAAAGACTTAGTATAAAGTAGCTAGCTATATTTTAAAGAAAAAATAAGCTTTTTATTTTTTTTAAACCTTTATATATATTTATATATAGTAATTAGTTTATTATACCGGCTTAATTAGTAGTAATTAGTTTTTAATACTAGCCTTAACTAGTAGTAATTAGTTTATAATACTAGCTTAAACTAATAGTTATTAGTCCGCGCCTTATCCCCTTATCTTTATACTATAAGGCGTAGTAAATAGTAGTAATTCCTTTAGCGTAAGTTTAATTCCCGCGCGAAAAAGTAAACTTATAAGTCTATATAAAAATAAGCTCCCCTTTAGCGCGCGTAATAATATAAGCGTATATAGCTTTTAGCTACCGGCTTAATTAACTAAGGAGGTCCCGTCTTATAAATAATAAAGACGTTATTATCTTTCCTTTTAAGGCGGTAATTATTATAAAATATAAGATTTAAGCGTTTTAGTTACTTATATATTAGTATATAAGATATAAGTATATAGACGATAATTTATATCCCGACCTTAAACTAAGGCCGGGGCGAGACCTTTTAGTAGTATAGTATTATTATACTATTTCTTTTTAGTATTTTACTTCTTTATATTACTTTATAAAATAATTTACCCTTTTAAATATATTATATACTTAGTTAAATATAGACTTATAGCGGTGTTATAAAAAACTATAAGTTTTTACTTAAGTAAAATAAGCTTAGGTTTTTAACCGCTATAAATAAATAGCTTTTTTAAATACTTTAAACTAATTATTAGTATAATTTTAATAATAATAATAATATATAATATATATATAAGTTTTATTTATTATATAAAAAAGAATTATTAAAGTTATAATTCTATAACTATTTAAGCTAGTTCTTCTTAATTAAGAAGTTATCTACTTATTTAAGAATGCTTAATCCTAATTAAGACTAATATAAAAGAGTATTACTATTTACACTTATACATATCTCTATTTATACTTACGCCTTATTTTAAAGATACGTACTAACGCTAGCCCGCCTTGCCTATTTATACCGCCCGCGTATAGTAAGTACCTATACCTTTTAAATGCCCGCGCCTTTATACGTAGCCTATATACGCAGCCTATACGCAGCACTCTCGGCTATAGCTTAATTCCCTTAAAAAACGCATCTTTAAAGCTCTCGTAAGATACGCGCATAACGCGGTCCGTTAATTAATCCGGGCCCTACCGGTACCGCGGGCGAAGTTATAGGCGCGCGCGCCCTTAATACCCTTATCGCCGCTTAATACCCTTAACGCTGCTTAATGCCCTTAACGCCGCCTAGCGGCACCGTTAGTAGCTATATCCCTACCGGTACTACTAAGCGGGGATATAGGTACGCCCTTAATACCCTTATCGCCGCTTAATGCCCTTAACGCCGCTTAATGCCCTTAATGCCGCCTAGCGGCACCGTTAATAGCTATATCCTTACCGGTGCTACTAAGCGGCGATATAGCTATATTACTACTAGTGCCGCTAATAAAGCTATAAGCGCCCTTATTGCCCTTACCGCGTCCTCCTCTTAATCCTCTTTCCCTTATATTGCTTTAAGCTAACGATCTCTCTTATAATGCTATAAGAGACCTTAAGCTATAGCTAAGTTTATCGATCTTATTATAAAAGAGGTATCTTCGCACGCTTATATTAAGCCGCCTTAGGCTAGCCTAACTTAAATTAAGTAGCCTTTATAGCGGCGTAGCTAGCTATAATGCCCTTATTAATATAGGCGGTATAGCTAGCTATAATACCTTTATTAATACGTCTTAGTATTTAAGGGAGTTAAGTATAGGTAGCTTAGTATTATAAGGCCGGCCGCGTATAACTATAACGACGTTAAGATCGCAGATTTAAAGTAATAGCTCCTTAAAGTCCTAAGAGTTATTATTAGTAGTAAAATATATAAAAAAGGGGGGGGGGGGTTTACTAATAGCTTCTTAAGCTACTATTATATACGAATATTACGCTTTTTAAGCGTTAGCCCGGCTTAAAAGCGTTAAAAGATAATATATATATAAAGTAAGCTAAGCTATAATATAAAGCGCTTATTATAAAGCTATAGTAGCTAAGGCTCTTAGGTTAATAAAGGCATCGCGGTAACGGTAAGTTAATACTATATAGTAAGGAGATTAATAGCTTAATAAGTAACCTTTATATTAAGGTCCTTAAGCTAAGATAACTATATAAAGAACCGCCGCTTTTATTAAATCTCTTACTAAGTAGCTATTTATATATAGGATATCTCTTTATTCTTAATTATTTAAATAAGAGCATTGTAAAGATATAAAAGGTTAAAGGTGCTTATAAGTAAATAAGACTTTATATCTTTATAAGCGGTCTTAACTAAGCTATTAACCCGCTACTTAAAGTTACGATAGCAGCTAATAAAGCAGCCCGCTTACTACTCCCGCTACGGTATATATTCGTTAAAGATATAAGTTACGATATAGCCTTAGTATTAACCGAATTGCTAATTAAGCTACTACTATGCTTTATAGAAATCCGCTTCCGTCTTTAAGTAAATAACGCGCTTTTAAGCTAATAGCATTCCTTCGCGGCTAAATTTAACTTCCTTATTGTTTAAACTAAACGTAGCGGCGGTAGCGGCGGCGGCTCCTTATTTAGTAGCCTTATAAGTAAGGATAGCTTTAACCTTAAGAAGGACTTTTTTATTAATATTGTTTTTAAGACTATTAAGATTTACTAGGTCTTTTTAGTATAACTAAATTTAAGCCCGAATATTGCTATTAATATAATATATATAGAGTTATTATTATATAAAAGAGAAAATATAAAGAAAGGCGTTTTTAAAGGCGGCTTCCTTATCTATAATAACTATAAAGGGCTTTAATGCCCTTACTTATATATAAAGGGCGTTAAGGGGCTTATATAGCTATTAATATCCCTTTTCTTTCTTTATATTAATAAGGCTAAAGGCGAAGTTAGTTAAAGACTTTTAGTTAATAACTTTAATAACTTAAAAAAAGAAGAGCTTAAAGCGGTTAGTCTTATATATATTATTAAGGCCTAAAACCTTAAGGAAGCGTTTTTATATCTTTTAGCACTATAAGTAAGTTTATAATACGCCTTAAATCTTATTTTTATTATATAGGTTAAATTTAATATAATAAGAAAGGTCGCTTACTTAAAGATACTTAAGAAAGGCTTATATTGCTATCTTACCTCTAAAAGCTTTAAAACGAAGCTTTTAGCGATTATTATAGATATTACGAAGCCGGAAAAAAGCTATAGAAGGCTTAGTATTACGAAGGATACTTAATACCTCTCGTGCCGGTAGAGCTTTATATTTCGAGAGGTTCCGCTTAAGGTCTTACTATATAGTAGTTCGCCGGCGATAAATATTATATACTAAGGGATTAAGTAAAGGCCTGTAGTTATAGTAATCCTCTATAATACGAAAATCCTACTTCTACGCTTTAGTAGCCTTATTAGCGGCGGCGGCGGAGCGTAAGGCTATTATAAGAAGGCGGAAAGGGCAGTTAAGCTTTTAAGTAAAAGGCTTACGAAGCTTAGTGCTTATTAAAGCTTATTATAGCCTACGATCGTAGATAAATATAACTCGGGTTATAAGGGCGATTCCGTCGATATCCCGCTTTTAAGAACTTAACCGCTTAATAATAGTAGCTCTATTCTTACGAAGGAAGCCCTATATAAAGCTATATACCTTATCGTAGGTTTCGAAGCCTAGGGAAGGCGGAAGGGGCGGGATCGTGGCTTAGGGGGCTTAGGGGCCTTCGGGGGCTTTATTTAAGTCGCCTTAGGGCGGCGCGGGGGCATCGAGAAGAGGGTCTATCGCGGCGCTAGAGAGCTTCAAAGGCAGTGCGGGCGAGGGTCTTGTGTGTGTGTGTGGGCGTGTGCGTGTGTGTGTGTGGGCGAGGGTCTTGTGTGTGTGTGTGGGCGTGTGTGTGTGTGTGTGTGGGCGAGGGTCTTTGGTGAGACCTTTAAAGGTGTAATGTGTGTGTGTAGGCGGGCGAGGGCGGGCGAGGGCGAGGGCGTGTGTGGGCTGCGTGTGTGGGCTGCGTGTGTGGGCGCGGGCATTTGGAAGGTACGGGTACTTGCCATGCGCGGGCGGTATAAATAGGCGGGGCGGGCTGGCGTTGGTACGTATCTTTAAAATGGGGCGTGAGTGTAAATAGAGATATGTGTGAGTGCAAATAGTAATACTCATGTGAAAGTGCAGTCCCGACTTTTAGAATGCTCCTCTAGTAGGCGGTGTAGGCGCGGGGAATGTGCGCACCTAATTGTGCGGTATCGGCGCTGCGCCTTGACCAGCCACACTATACCCACTTTTGGTCTGACCGTTAGGCAGAGCGGTCTGATCGTTAGTCAGGGCGTATACAGAGGAGCATTTCAAAAGTCTTGACTGCACAATTTATACGCTAGTCCCAATTGGGATCGGGCATTCCTAAATAGGCAGGTGGTAGCCCGATTGGGACTAGCGTGCACAGCCACATGGTCAAAACTTTTGAAATGCTCCTCTGTACATACATACTCAATAGGCATCAGGGTATATTTCGCATATCCGCAACGAGCAGCGCATACTTTGGACGTATCTCAACTCTCAATCCCTCATCCCGTGCCTTGAGGTCTGCGCCACCATGGAACTCGAGGTGCTGTATGCGCGGCTGGAGGATGCGCTTCAACAGGCGTCGTCCATGTTCCAGAAAGTGCCCGGATCTGCGGTCCTGATGCGCTACGTTCAGTCAAGTTACCAAAACGATCCCGTGCGATCCGCCATCGAGCTCGTCCTGGTACTGTTCTTCATCCGCTACCTTCTCTCGCCGTCTTACTCGACGCACAAGCAAAATTATGTCAAGCTGAGGGAAGATGTACGTTTGCCGGTGACGCCTGTTTGATGCCGATGGCGTTGACCCAACTCGGCCACAGGAGATTGACGAGCTGATCGACGACTGGGCCCCCGAGCCGCTCGTCGCCGAGCAAACACCCTTTGAGGAGGCCGAGAGCGAGAAGCTTCCCGTCATCGTCGGGTACGGCGCCATTCCCCTCCCCCCCAATCGCGCTTGAGAGGTGGTGTTTTGCTAATATCTCATTGCTAGCCCAACCGGCCCCAAAGTGAAGCTCTCCAACGGCCGCACCGTCACCAATCTCGCGTCCTACAACTTTTACAACTTCAACTCCAACGAGCAGATCAAGGAAAAGGCCATCCAGACGTTACGCACCTATGGCGTTGGGCCTTGTGGCCCGCCCCAGTTCTACGGTACGCAGGATGTCCATGTCAAGGCTGAGGCCGACATCGCCAACTATCTGGGTACCGAGAGGTGCATCGTCTACGCCCAGTCTTTTTCCGCAGTCTCCAGCGTCATTCCCGCCTTTTGCAAGCGAGGCGACATCATTGTCGCTGACAAAGCAGTGAACTACTCGATCCGCAAGGGCCTACAGGCTTCGCGGAGCAACATCAAGTGGTACGACCACGGCGACATGGACCATCTGGAGAGAGTCATGAAAACAGTGTTCAGAGAGCAGGCCAAGGCCAAGAGACTGACGCGGCGCTTCATAGTCACCGAGGGCCTATTCGAGACGCTGGGCGATTGCACGGACCTGCCGAGGCTCGTTGAGCTCAAGGAAAGATATAAGTTCCGCATCATCCTCGACGAGACATGGTCGTTCGGTGTCTTGGGCCGGACAGGGCGCGGGCTCACAGAGGCTCAGAATGTGGACCCCCAACAGGTCGACATGATCATTGGATCACTGTCGGGGCCGCTCTGCGCCGGCGGTGGTTTCTGTGCCGGAGCCAAGGACGTGGTCGAACACCAACGCATCACGTCATCGGCCTATACCTACTCGGCTGCCCTACCCGCTATGCTGGCCATGACGGCAAGCGAGACAGTCCATCTGCTCCAGTCGAACCCGGATATCCTGTCCCAGTGCCGCGAGAATATCAAGGCTATGAAGGCCCAGCTGGACCCTCGCAGCGATTGGGTCATGTGCACTAGTGCCCCCGAAAATCCCATCATGCTGCTCGTGCTTAAGCCAGACGTAGTCAAGGCCCGAAGGTTGACCGTGGATGACCAGGAGCGCATCTTCATGGAGTGTGCCGACGAGGTAGGTTGGCGAGTAGCTCGCCGCGTCCCAGGGCGCTTGCTAATGACCCTGTCTAGTCACTGGCCAATGGTGTCATGGTTGCCAGATTTAAGACAAAGCCGTATGCCCAGGCAATTGCGGCCAAGGACGGCGGCTGGAACGCGCAGCCGGCGCTCAAGGTGTGCGTCATCTCGGCACTATCGAGAAAGGAAATAGAAAAGGCGGGCGTGACAATTCGGCACGCGATAACCAAGGTCATGACCCGCAAGGCGAGCAACAAACCGGCATGAAACATGGGGGACTTGGACGAGAAGAAAGGCGTTGCCGATGAGATGGACTCGAGTGTCTTGTTGAATAATGGATCGACCCGTTCCCAGGAGGACATGCAAGCGGTGCGCAGCTTGTTTACCACCCCTCAACGATGACCAGGGCCAGAGGATCACTTGGTATTTGCAAGGTCTCGGATGAGTCTCAGGTGTCTAGTCGCCGGCGCGACGGGGCGACTAGCGAGAGGACAGGAGTAAACGTGAGCAAACTGGCAAGCCCTGGCAGGACGGAGCCGCTCGAGATGTGCAAGAAGGGACACTTGGTGGTGCTCGTTGACAGGGCCCTGTGTCTTGTGCTTATTGCGTCTCGCCCCCTCCGCCAGCCTTCCTGCCTAGGTTTCCCCCCTCACGCCGCCGTGAGGCTGTTGTCAATCGTCAACCCTCTCTGTCTCTTTGCATTTTGACCCCGTTATTCTTCTCTCGGGGCTCGACATGTCTGAGACTCAAATGCCTGCGCGTGCTTTCCCAGCATGTCGCAGGGTTGTCTTCTGCTTCTGCTGGCTGGTATTCATGCGGGCGGCAATTCTTGGCCCCGCCAGCCTTGTGTGAGACATAAATGATGAGGTAAGTGATTCTTTTGTCTCCTCTGCTAGCCCTGGTTGTTCATGACTTCCCAGCCGTCGACAAACATTGACCAGCCTCCCCTTTGCATGCTGACCCTCTTCCGTCAGTCGGCCTCTGACATGTACTGGAAAAGTTTACGCCTTTTTCTTTTTCTTGTTACCCTTCTAACGACGGAGGAAAAACCCTTTCTCGAGCCATTCATTGTGCGCGACCCCGACTTACCCGTCTCCCTTCCTCTCTCGCCTACCTATTATAGGATCTCGCATGCCTCCGGACCTCGTAGTCCCCTCGCCGGCTCCACATGACTCCGGACAGTATTGCGCCGCACATTCCTTATGGCTCTTGTTTATCCATTTTCTCGCGGCCAATGACGCGATGCTCGACAGGACGGCAGCTCCCCTCTGTCAAGATGCGACGTCTTGGCGAAGCCCTGCACCGCAACACCTTGTTGCCCAACCTCCCATCTTCGCCTCGTTCCCTTTGATAATGCAGCCCTGCTCCTCGTTTTCGCTGGGCGAATCTGCCCGTGCCTCATCAGTCTTTCTTCTCTTCACGACTCTCTTTGATTCTTTTTACACGCGCTCCTCAGAACTTTGCCCTGTCACGAACGAACCTGGGAACACGGCCCTGTCATCCCTGCCCATCAACCTTCCCGTCCCTGTGAGAAAACAGCGACATGGTTCCCGGAAGTCTCTTGCTCCCAGCCATCGCTCTGGTACCGCTCGTGGCCGGGCATCCTGCAGGTGAGCGACTTGGCTGCCGTGCTTCCACGGCCGCACGCACACCCGAGGCCAAAAGCTGACGTGGATTGGTTCTGCAGCCAACAGTGCCGTCAGGCGAGACGGCGAGGAGGTACGCGTCGTTTCCTACGACTCGACGAGGGCTGAGCCCATGGAAGTCCCCGAAGTTGTCTATGTCACTGAGGGCGGCGAGATCATCGGAAGTGCCACCTCGTCGGTGGACAAGGCTTGGAAGGACAAGCTGCCCGACGGGGCACATCTGTCGTCTCCGGGCGCATCTCCCCCATCTGGAGACGTTCATGAATACCCGGACTCGCATCAAGCCGCGCCCGCCCAGGGCCACGACGATATCCACAAGAGCTCAATACCCACCATCCAGGCGTCTGCTGGCAAGTCCAAGCCTGTGCAGTCCGACACTGATGATTCTTCGCATGTGAAGCCGTTCAATAGCTCCGACGCTACCCTTGATGGCTCGCCGTCTAAATCATTCGGCGTCTCATATGCTCCGTACCACGCCAATCGCACGTGCAAGTCTCAGAACGAGATTTCTCAAGACTTTGAGCGCTTTGTCAAGTCAAGTCTCAGGCGCTTCGGAAAACCCTACACCATGGTTCGCATTTACGGCACAGACTGTGATCAAGTAGCCCCGATTCGTGCGGCTGCCAAGGCTCATGCAATGAAGGTCTTTCTGGGTATATGGGAACTGGCAGCAGTCAAGGTCGAGGCCCAGAGGATCATTGATGTATTCCACGGCGACTGGAGCATGGTTGATACCGTCAGCGTTGGCAACGAGCTGGTCGACAAGGACAAGAGGTCTCTGGACAACGTGGTGCGAGCCGTTGACGAAGCGCGTTCCACCCTTCGAGATGCCGGATATCAGGGCCCAGTCGTGACTGTCGACACGTTCAGTGCCTATATCGCCCATCCGGACCTGGCCCGAGCTTCCGACTACTGTGCCATCAATGCGCATGCCTTCTTCAACCCGACCATCTCAGCCTCGCAGGCCGGGCGCTGGCTGCAAGACACTGTCCAGCAGGTTAAGGACAAGTCCGCCTGCGGACTTAAGAGGCTCCTCGTCGCTGAGACTGGCTGGCCCACTCATGGCTTAGCCAACGGCCGAGCAGTCCCGGGGTTCCAGGAGCAAAAGTTGGCCATGGACTCCATCACGCAGGAATTCTCCGCCAACCCCGGCGACGTCGTCCTCTTCTCGGCCTTCAACGATTTGTGGAAGGAGAAAAATGTCAACACCTTCGAAGCTGAACAGTTTTGGGGCATCACCGAGTAATGCTCTGGCAGCTGAGCGTACCAAGCCTTCTCATCGCCATATTGCCCAAACAGGCCTTGGCATGCTCTGAAAACGAGCGCTTTTGATTTGATCAATTATTTTTCTGCCTCTGCCTTCGCGTTCCTTGTCAGGATGAGTGCTCTCTCGTCTCTTCATAAGCGGCAAAGCCATACTTTATCATTGACTGGCTCGTGGCACTAGTCCTGCCTCTGGCTACCTAGCTTGAATCATTCTGCCTACTCGCGGTACCTTCAGAGCACGTCTCCTGGGGCTAGAGAAGAGGTGGTGGGGGCGAATATCTTTTTTCCTTTCTTTTCATGTATCACGTTCGGAACCTGGCCACGGAAAATCGTGGGGAACCAAAAGTCGCCGATTCGGCTTCATGATGTTGTGACGGAACTTTTTTGGAGATTGAAGCCCATATACAATATGCCTTGGCTTTTTATGTATTATGAATTGTCTGTTTTAACATCCACACAAACTGACTCGGGGGCCGAGTCAAGGCACAGTTGAAGATTCGAAGATACCATGGTGGATAGTAAAGCCGAGCGCGCAAACGGTCAAGACTTGAAGATTATCATGAGTGACGAGAGGACTTTCATCGGTTTCATTATTCTTCGAGCCCTCTCCCAGAGTGACCTAGGGCTTGATCATGCGTCTGGGAACGCGAACTAACCATTCTACCCACTTATTGTGGGTGTGACGGTATCCCGTATACGGTGAATGCAACGCCACCTTATTGAACGGAGAAAATCAAAGTATGTCTGAAACAGGAGCGGAAGGCCAAGTCCTGGGACCTTGGAAAGTCTGGGAAGCTTTCATCGCCACTCGGGCTAGACATAAAAGACTTACATACACGACAGACGCTTCTAGGTGGGTCTACGCACCATTAGCAGTGGCATCATGTGAGATGGACGCAATAATGAACTTGGACGTCTCATCTTTTTTTTAGGTGGCCTTACATTATATATATCTCATACAAGGCAAGTCAACAAATCATCGACAAACTCGTCAAGCTCTATGATGCGAAATCGGTTGCCCCAGCGGTCCGTCCACTCGGAGCCTCTCCAGTAGCATGACAAGCTTCTCCTCCAGGAGACGACCTCGACGTTCCAGCCCATTTTCAGGGCACGCTCGGCATATATGAAGAATCCATCTGAGTGCTTGGCAGGCTGAGCATCGCCCGTCGCAATTACGAGTGTGCCTTGAGCCCGGAAATACTCCATGACGGACTCGGCGATGCGCGTTTGGAGCGTCTCATCCACCAAATCCTCGACGTAGCGGACAGTGCCAACGCCGGCGGACATTTCATCAGACGATATACCGGCATCTGCTCGCCTGCGCGACAACCTAGCCGGCCTCGTGAAGACTTGCTTGCGCTCGCGAAGATCGACATGATAGCCACGGTCTCGCAGCTCCTTTATGAACCGAGGCGCGGGCTTTCCCGGCAGCACAGAGCAGCCGGCGTTGAGCTCAACCACCCGGCGTCCGCGGACAAGTACCTCGGACAAAACCCCAAGGTCGAGGGATGGGAGCGGCGTAAATCGTGCGCTTACATCGACAGAATATTTGGCCCTGAGCGTCTGCTGGAAGCTGATGTTTATATTTGACATGTCGAGAAATACGTGGACACCATTCGTACCAACGTCGGGGTACTGCGCAGCCCCCAACTTGTCCTGCGCGCGGAGAGGGACGAGACTCAGTGAAAGTGAAGCGAGCTTCTGCTTCCTGGTGCGCCGCTTGTCCAAGACGGATATCAAGGGGCCATTCTTGTAAAGCTGGTACGACAGCACCTGTCCCACGTCAGGACGACGCTTCTGAGTAGGTCTCGACTCTGCCGAGAGACGTGGTAAGTTCTCATGCTGGTCTGCTGATTTGGTCATTGAAAGCGCATGCAAATCCCACGGGGCAGGTGGGGTAGTGGAAGGAGTCACGTCGCTTTCCGAGACGTGCTCAAAGTGCAAAGACACATCCTGATCTGAGTCGGCCGAAAGGTCCGTTTCCAGGGCATGAGAGCGCTGACACGGTTCCCAGGCTTGGCCGGATACGGCTTGGACAGAGTAGTCTTGCTTCGGAACTTGGAAGGCCGCCGGTTGAGTCTGAAGTTGAGAAAAGAGTCGGATGAAATCACCGAGCGAGGCAGAAGGACATTGTTCACCTGCTAATGTGCCGAGATGGTGCTTGTCGGCACCAACAATCGGATTCAACGGGCCATTTTCTTTCAAAGCCTGTGCTGATGTCTCAAGACGTGGGCTGGCGAGTAATTGGAGCTTGGTGAAGTCTCCGAGCCTTGGAAGGCAAGTGCACTGGGCGTCGAAACGACGGGCGACGCTTGCTTGGTCGCTGATGGGGGAAGCGCCTGGTTTTGGATCCATGAGGTAAATGAAGGATCAATGTCAAAGAAGGTTCCATTGGCACTGCGTGTGCAGACCGTCTATTTGAGGTCGAGCGGCGGCAAAGGACGCGGTGTTTGTTGGATGGATTATTCGACGGCGGCGAGGCGAGGCCCGGATGGCTGAGGGACTTGGGAGGCCGTAAAGAGGGCATGCACAATGGGCTCAGCGAGCAGAGAAGACAAGCCCATCGATAACGGGTAACGATTTGAGCTGGGAAGAAGAGACCAGGCCAGTTCTGGTTGGAAGAGCGAGACGAAGGCTGGCCAGGTCAGGTGGATTTCGCCACACGAGCCGTCTTACCTAGTCCGTATGTATCTATCCCGATCCCAATTAGGACTAGTGTAAAAATTATGCCGCACTTTTAAAAGAGTATTACTGCTTACACTCACACATATCTCTATTTATAGTCACGCCCTATTTTAAAGATACGTACTAACGCTAGCCCGCCCCGCCTATATATACCGCCCGCGTATAGCAAGTACCTATACCTTTTAAATGCCCGCGCCCGCCCGCGCCCGCCCGCGCTTATATACGTAGCTTATATATAGCACTCTTAGCTATAGCTTAATTCGCTTAAAAACGTATCTTTAAAGCTTTTATAAGATATATATATAACGCGGCTTATTAATTAATCCGGGCCTTATTAATATTATAAGTAAAGTTATAAACGTACTTTTAATACTTTTAATACCGTTTAATGCTTTTAACGCCGCTTAATGCTTTTAACGCCGCTTAGCAATACTATTAATAGCTATATTACTTTTAGTATTATTAAGTAGTAATATAGCTATATTATTACTAGTATTATTAAGTAGTTATATAGCTAGCTATATTATTATTAGTACTATTAAGCGGCGATATAGCTATATTATTATTAATATGATTAGTAAAGCTATAAGTGCTTTTATTGCTTTTACCGCGTTTTCCTTTTAAAAGAAAAATTATATTACTTTAAGCTAATAATCTTTTTTATAATACTATAAAAAACTTTAAGTTATAACTAAGTTTATTAATTTTATTATAAAAAAGACATTTTAAAATACTTATATTAAGCCGCTTTAAGTTAGCTTAACTTTAATTAAATAGCCTTTATAACAATATAGCTAGTTATAATACTTTTATTAATACGTCTTAATATTTAAAAAAGTTAAGTATAATAGCTTAGTATTATAAGGCCGGCCGTATATAATTATTATAATATTAATATTATAAGTATTAAAGTATTAGCTTTTTAAAGTCTTTAAAGTTATTATTAATAGTAAAATATAAAAAGAAAGGGGGGTAGGTTTATTAATAGGTTTTTAAGCTAATATAATATTAAAATATTATAATTTTTAAGTCTTAGCCTAGCTTAAAAGCATTAAAAAGTTATATATATATATAATAAGCTAAGCTATAATATAAAGCGCTTATTATAAAGCTATAATAATTAAGGGTCTTAAGTTAATAAAAGTATTATAATAATAATAACTTAATATTATATATTAAGAAAATTAATAGCTTAATAAGTATTATAAGCTATACTATAATAAGAGCTATAGTTATATTATAGCGAATAACTTAAGTTAGGCTAATAAGTAGCCGAAGTTATATATAACTTTACTTAAACTCGGCCCGACCTTAACCCGAACTTAACTTAAGTACGGGTTACTTAAGCGACCTTTATAAAGTAAGAAGCTACGTAGTTTAAATAAAAATTTCCCCTTCCCTTTTTAGCTTTAAATAAATAATTATGTAGCTATATACTATTAAACTAAGTATATATAGGCCCTTAATATATTTAAAGCTCCTTTTAAAGAAAGTTATATAACTTAAGAAGAAACTTATTAACTATAATATAGCGTAAGTAAGAAGCCTACTTAATATAAAAGGGCTATACTTAAAAGGGGTAAAAGGGAGGGCTAAGAGAGGTTAATATATTTAAATTAAGGTTAAATAAGCGATCCTTTTACTATAAGTAAAGGCTATTAAAATAAGGTATTAAGTTCTAGCAAGCTAGTAGTAGATTTAATAGCTAATAAGCTAGTTTAAGGCCTTAATATAAAAGCTAAAGAAGATAGTAAAGATATATATATAAGAAGGGGCTAGCTTACTAACTAATAGCTTAATACTACCTTATAATATAATAGCGGGGGCCGTAATGCCTATAATAAAAAAGGAAGTAATAAAGAAAAAGGACTAGTAAAAGCTACTCTTAGCGCTAAGAAAGTTTAATAGCTAGTATCGCTACTTTACGCCTTAAGCATAATATATATAAGAAAAGTATAAGATTAATTAAGACTTCTTTTTAAGCTTAAAGGAGGTTTTCTACTTAATCTATAACTACTTAAATATAGGGCTATAGTAAACTATAGCGACTTATTATAGTACCGGTACGGATTAAAGTTATGTGTCGCAAAACCCTTAGTATTTCTTATATACTAAGTAGTAAAGCTTAATTTATCTAATTTAAATTTACTAGCTAGAAAGGGAGAAGAAGACTTAGTGCTAATTACTAAACCGAATAAGGTAAGGGTATCTTATTATGCGGATTTCTTATGTTAAAACTAGCTAAAAAAGAAAAAAGAAAGAAAGGAAAGGAGTTAAGGAAAAAAAGAGGAAGGACCTCCTTTTATACCTTTCTAAGGCCACTAAAAGGCTTTTCTTTTATATACTTTTATATGCTTTTATATACTAATCTATAACTTATACCTCGTATAACTTATAGGGTTACTAAACTACTTCTTAAGCTAATAAAAATAGCTTACACTATTTTTATTATTAGTTATAAGTAATATATACTTTATTACTTATAACTAGCTTATAAAACTAAATATCCTTATTTTAAAACCTTTTACGAGATTTTATTCTCTTTTAAAAGGAGGCCTCCTACCTTAGTTTTATATAAGGTATTAGTCGATCTATTTAATACTAATCCTATTACTAGCTAAAGCTAGCTTAAGCTAAATATAAGCGTATTTAACTTATACCGCTTATAGCTAATACTAGCTATCTTTAACTATTAAGCTATATTATCTCTCTTTATAACTATTAGTATTTACTTTAATAGTTATAACTTATAACTAGCGGTATTTACTTTATTAATTACTCCTTTATATTTAGCGGTATTTACGTTACTAAATATTAGTACTTTTAGTACTTAGGATTATTAATAGAATAGGGTTTCCGTTATATATTCCCCTCTTTAAGGTCTTTTTAAACCTAAAAAGATAAACGTTCCTTTTTTATAAGTTACTCTTAACCTTTAAGAAACTATTTAAAATATTTTAAAGAAATCTTACTTTAAAGAAAGTAACCTTAAGAGTTCTTTAAAGAAAATCCTAATCTTTTATCTCTATAGATCTTTTTTAAAGAAAAATCTTATTTAGATTTCCTTTTACTTTTAATATCTAGGATAGTAAAGAAATCCTAGCTTAAAGAAGCTAATACTTTCTCTTAAGGGTTTTATCGATTAAAATCCTTAACGTTTCTTAAAGCATTTCTTAAGTGCTTTATAGGTTCTTAAGTATTATCCGAATTAAGATAGTCTTTTTACTTTACTAAATAAAAGTATTCTTAATTTTCTATCTTCTTAGCGAGTATAGCTTTTACTATATATTCGCTTTCTTTAACTCTTTCTAAGTCTAACTCTTTAGCTACCTTAGCTTCTTTTAAAGTCGGCTTTAATAAAGATATATAAAAAATAAGGCATATAAGTAAACTAGTTAAAAGTTCTAACTTATAATTAACCTTTCCTATTTTCTTTATAACTTTTAAAGGTCTTATCTTTTTATAATCTAAAGACTTATTAAGTCTATTTGTTTTAAGATTCCTTATTAAAAGATATACTTTATCGCCTTTAGATAAAGGAGGTTTTAAAGACTATCTCTTATTATAATAATATAATATCTTCTTAGCAATATATTTTAATTTTAATTTTATAAATCCGTATAAGTTAATTAACTATTTTAAGTTTAATATAGCTTTTTTAGCTATAACTTCTTTAAGTTAAGAAGACTTATAAGCTTTAAAAGTAAAGCTATAATTCGTAAATGCCGGAGTATTCTTAATAAGCTTAAAATAAAAGGTATTCTATGCTAACTATATAATAAGCAATTTAAAAAGCTAATTATCCTACTAATAATTTATATAGCTTTTAAGGTATTGCTTAAGCGTTTAATTTAATCGTTTTATTATTCTATTTATAATAAGGTAAAAGGCAGTAGATAATTTATGCTTTATACCTAAGGCTTACGTTAAACCTTACTAGAAATTCGAAATAATTTTCTAATCCTTATCCGAAATAATCAAACTTAAAAGTCCTTAATTTGCTATAATATATCTTATAAAAGTATAAGATAACTTTTCTACGTCTATAGCTTTATATATTAAAATAAAATAGCCGTACTTTATAAAGCGATTAACTATAACTAAAATAGAATTATATTTTATACTAGTTATAGGATCTATAGACTTTAGTAACTTCGTAATAAAGTCTAAGGCTATAAAATAAAGTCTTAAGGTCTTAAAGGAACTTTTAAAGGAAGTAAGTTACTATAAGGCCTATATTATATAGCCTTACTTTTATTATATACTTCGCATAACTTAATAACTCTTTAGAGTTTCTTACGGAGGTTATAGGTATTATAATAGTTTTTAATCTTATTATATATTTTCATAATACTTAAATATCTATATAAAGGGTGCGAATAAAAATCTATTATAACTATTTTCTTAGTTTTTAAGATAAGGAATAGCTTATTCTTATAAAACGCTATTTTTCTCTTTTACTTAAGATTCTTATATCTTTTCTTATTTAGGTTTTTATAAGAATTCTTAAGTAATTTTAAAGTAGTAAGATCTCCTTATACATTAAGTAGTATATATAACGTCTTAAACTCTAAATTATTATTATTATTTAAAAATAATAAGGTCTCTTTATAAGGCTTTTTATTATTATTAAGGTCCGGTCGTCGGCTAATTATATTAGCTCGATTATTCTTAGAACCCTTTTTATAAATAATCCTATAATTAAATTCTAAAAGGAATTTAGCCTATCTTATTTACCTAGCATTTAACTACTACGTCGTAGCAAAAGAACTAATATTCGAATAATCCGTATAAACTTTAAGTTTATATTTATTCCTTAAAATATAATGCCGAAATTCTTTAAAAGTATATTTAATAGCTAAGAATTCCTTATTATAAATTAAGTAATAAATTTCTATACCTACTAGCTTTTTAAAATAAAACGCTATAAGTTTAAGAGTACTATTCTTATCGCGCTAGCTTAGCTACGCCCTTAATATAAAATTAAAAGTATCCGTTTCTAACTTTAACGGCTTCTTTATATTATAGGTATTTAATATAAGTTCTTTAATTAGTAATCTTTTTATCTTTTTAAAAGCTTCGTCTGCTTCTAAGTTTTACTAAAAAGGGTCCGTTTTAGCTTTCTTTAATACCGATAATATTAGTATAATTATCTTAAAAAAGTCTAATATAAACTTTTTATTATAATTTATATATCCTATAAAGCTTTAGATTTCCTTAATATATATAGGAATTAGCTAATCTTTAATTGCTAAAATCTTCTATAAGTCTATCCTTATATAAAAAGGAGTAATTATATACCTTAAGAATTTTACTTCTTATATATAAAAGCTATATATTAAGGGCCTGCGTGCACTTAGCTTAGTAGCACGTAGCCGAATAATTGTTTATCTAAAGCTAAAGAGGGAAGGGGGAAATCTTTATTTAGGCTACGTAGCTTCGTACTTTATAGGGGTCGCTTAAGTAGCCCGTATTTAAGTTAAGTTCAGGTCGAACTCGGGCTAAGTTTAAGTAAAGTCCTATACGACTTCGGCTATATATCGGCCCAACTCTGGGTCGTTCGCTATAGTATAACTATAGCTCTTCTTATAGCATAGCCTATAATACTATCCCCCTCTTAAGCCGTCGCGCACCGGGGTATATAACGTCGGCGCCCCGCCCCCCTCCGCTCCGCACTTAGCGTTAATCGGTATAGTTATCCTTATTATGCTTATAATTATACGCCTACGCCTCCTTAAATAACGTTATATTAAGGCGTTAGATATATTATACGCTCGCCTATTCGCGCCGCTACGTTATCCTTAATAGCGCTAAGGCGGTATAACGTATCTCCCCCGCTTACTGCTAATATTAGTGCTTAAGGCACGTCTTTCCTGCCCGCCGCTTATAGTCCTTAGGTATAAATACCCTTCCTCTCTCCCTCTCCTTCTCTTTTTTCTTTTCCCTCTTTAATTACTAATCTACCTACGCGCGCGCCCCCTCTTATAATAGCTTCGCCGCGCCGCGCCTTAATATATCTACTATATCCCCTTAAGCCCTATCTCCCGCTATATCGTAGGTATTTACCTATCCGGCGCCTCTTAGCACGCCCGGCGACTATATGCTACCGCCTTTACGTTAGTCTTCGCGCCCGCTATTATCGCTTAATAAGCAGAGCGCGATATATAGCACTACTATATAGCGCCCCCCTTACCTTATATATATCGGACGT
>JAPEBW010001514.1:0-22800 GCA_027405785.1 Ophiocordyceps robertsii | reverse complement strand
CCACGGCAGAGACCGCCAAGAACGCACATCCGGTGCCGTCATGATGATGCCGCTGCCAAGACATCAGCATCGTCAGTGGCTGCTAATCCCCTCGAGCCTGCGCATATATATGCGCACCGGGCACCCCGACTGTTTCCCCGCCCGCGTCCAATCCAGCCTCGTGCAACATGGCACCAGCCCTCCTTGCCCGGGGATGGCCGTCCCGCCCTCGCGTCCATCTCCGATGACCTACATGCATGGTCATGTTCCCAGCTACCGGGACCTCATGGTCAGCGAGTGATGTTGCTGCTTCGAGTGGCCCGCAGAGTCGCTTCTCGCGTCGTCAATGCCAGGCGCTCAAGTCGCTTCAGTCTTCAGTGCGCGTCGTCCCATTGCGGGAGGCTTCTTCTACATGTACATACGGATGCGGACAAGAAAGAATAAACAGCAGCACAGGCCGGGGGCCATGTGGGGGGGTGTGTGACTGGCGATGCAGTAAAACCACACGAACCGCTTCCTCGCAAGCCGGCCAGAAAACATGAAACACTCCAACGACCTGGGGGTATGATGCGTACGTGTTACAGAAAACCACAACCAGCTTCACGGCTCCATCCACTCGCGCCCCAGCGACGTCATGACCTTTGTCCGGAGATCCGCCAGCTCCGTGTTGCGCTTGTGCACCTCCTCGCAGAGCGCCTGGTACTTTCTCTTCCAGTCCTCGGCCGTGAGCGGCGTCTCCTGCTGCTGCTGCTGCTGCTGCTGGGCGTCCGACGGGCCCGCCTCGGGCTTCTTCCACATGGTGCGCGGCACGTACTGCGGCATGGTGAAGCCGCCCTTGACGTGGCCGAAGCGGTACTCCCAGTCGCACTTGTAGACGTAGGCGTCGTCGTTTTCGCCCATGCGCACGCACTTGGGCCTACTCGTCACGAGCGTCATGGACCCCGCCAGAGCGGCCAGGTTGATGAGAAAGGCCTGGGGCGACGTCGACGTCTTGAACATGTTTTGCAGCATGGCGTTGACCAGCGCCGTCGACTCCTCCACCGACGCCGGCTCGTCCGGGTTGCCCTCGAGGTCCACCCACTCCGAGTCGGACATGGAGCGCACAAAGTACGACACGAGCGCGTCCACGTTGGTGCGGTCCTCCATCTTCTCAAAGTAGTACTCGGGCATGTTCTCCGGGCCCTCGCACCCGTTGCTCGGCACGTTGCTGGCTTGCTCGTACGCGTCCGTCGCCTCCTTTGCAAATCGCTGCCAGCCATTGTTGGACGCCTGCCTCGCCTGCGGAGTGTCTTGCTGTTGGGCGGTGGCAGCGTCGACGTTTTGTGGCCCGTTCACCGCCGCTTCTGGATGCGGAGGCGGTGGCGTGGCCAGGCGCACGGCCGCACCTTGACGCTCCGGGACCTGCAGCGAGATGCTCGGCCTCGACGGTCTGCTTGGCCCCTGGTTGGGGTCTTGACGGTGCTGGTACGCAGCTTCGGCCGACGACGTGTGGGCGGCCTGGCCGTTCACCTGAGGCTGATGCTGGTAGCAGTCCTGCTCCTGCTTCATCGCCTGAGGGGGGCCGGCAAAGCTTGGGTCGATAGCCTGAGCCGACTTCCAGGACTGCGAGGCGGGGCTTGGCACATCGACGGGCGTGCGGTTGACCGGGGGCCGACCTCGTTGCTTGGCGCCGCCGCAGATGCCGCCCGGTTTCCAGGCAGAGGAAACGTTCTTTGGCCCCCGCCTGTGGCTAGACGGCTTCGGCCTCGAGGGCGTCACGGCGGACCGCGGCTCCAGGGTATCGTCCCAGAAGGTGCCCCTCGTCGAGGGCGTCACGGCCGACTGCGGCCACCGGCTGAGGGGCGTCTGGACGGAATCACTGCGCCTCCACCGGGCACCGTCCTGGCCCGGGTCTGCGTCGGCGGCCGACAGCGGGCCGTCTCCGGGTGGGAGGGCCGACCACGGCTGCTGCCCCTGCGGGTGGTCGTCGGCCATCAGGGGATCCGAGAGGCGCGGCTTCCGGGCGGGAGAGCCGACGGGCTCATCGACATCGGGTCTTTTGCGGCCTCTCTTGGGACGCATACGCGGGATGAGGGCACGCAGGGCCATGTCGTCGTCCACGGCCACGCCATCGCGGACGGGGCAGGCAATGGGGTTGGGGTCCGTGGGGATGTTGGTCCAGTAGTCGTTGGGCATGTTCATGAGATACTCGAAAAAGGCCCTGACGTGCATCGAGTTCATCCATTTCTGGGGCTGCATCAGCGGCCGACGCAGGCTCCGGGGGGGCGGCCAACGACTCACCTTTAAGCGGACGCCGTACTGGGCAACCTTTTGGGCGCTCTCGTCCTTTGAGAGATCGGGCGGCTCGACGCCGAGGAGCGTCGTCAACTCGGTCCACGTCTTGATTTCGCGGGCGTAGAAGCGGGCGACGAGGCCAAAGATGGTGTAGGGGTGGAACATCTTGCCACCGCTCCGGGGCGGGCTGCGGAAGGCGTCGCGCAGGCTGGCCGTGTCGGCGTCGGCGGGCAGGGCCGGGTTGCAGTAGAAGATGAAGCGCACGTAGGCGTCCTCGATGCTGTCGGCGCTGACGTGGCGGTCGGGGAGGGCTGGCGGCCCCCGCGGCGAGGACGAGGGCATCGCGTCGGCGGGGGGCCGGCCCGAGTTGGGAGGCGAGAGCATGGCTGTTGCTGATGCCGAGAGCCGCCGAGGCTGGCTACCTGCGGAGTGCTGGGGGGTTCAATGGGCCGGGCATTGGCTGCAGGACCTCTCGGTCTCTCGCGGTGGTGAAGGGAAGGGGGGCGGGTATTCGTACACGCAAGCACCGAGATATATCGAGACGAGGGACGTCCATTGAATTGCCACGACCAAATCATTTCATCAGGGGTTGCTGTGGCTAGTGCCGCCTTGTCCTCGCCGACCCTAGCCCCCGACTGCTGGCCCTGCTAAAGAGGTGCTAAAGAAGGGGTCCTCGAGTGCTGGAAACTCGCAATGCCCGAGATGGACGCGACTTGTCCGTGGCGGAGGATTCGCGCAGGCCGGCGGGTACCTGAGGAACCGCCTGGGGTTGAAGGCCGAGTCTGCAGAGCACTGTGCCCGTACACCACCGGCCGCCACGGGCTCACAGTGCGTCTCAGGTGCGACGGGGCCCGACGCCCGCGGCCAAAGCGCCCAGGCTACCAGCAGTTACACTCTGTAGGTTCCCACCTTGGGTACCTAGATAAGTACCCAGTAACCGGGAGGCGGGAGCTCCGAGCGTCCCCGTTTCTCGTCAACGCCCAGCAAACCGTCCATCAGGCCCACGGAAACTATAATGTAAAGTCGTCGGTCCCCAAGCACTAGCACGTGCCGAGCATTCGGCACATGTTGCCGTCGATGCTGCACCTCATGCCTCGCAGTCCTCTGCCGGGCCAATTATTAAGCCCCCCCCTCCCTTACTAATGGGATGCGTTGACGTGATTCTTCCTCGCGCCATCGCCATCTTCACCATGCTCGGCTCGAGGGCCCCGGCCTGATTTGAAATCTACCCACCCACGGCACATACTTAAGAGGGGGGCCTCGTCCATGCCGGGTCTGTGTCTTCGAACCGTCGCAGCTCTATAGAGTCTAGTGTTGGACTCACCCTCCATCCGCACCTGGCGACTCCGAGAACAGAGACGAGAGGAAACCCACTTACAGCTCGGCAAAGAGTCGCATCCGCAATGGCCGTCGCCGCCGCCTCCGCCTCCGCCGCCTCCCCCGTCCCCCGCGGTGACGTCACCGCCTCCCTCAACTACTACAGCCCGCCCGCCGACGAGGCCGCCGTCCCCTTCAACCACGTCGACACGCCGCCCGCCGGCGAGCCCGTCCGCAACTACTCCGACGTCGCCCACGACACCCTCATCCGCGACCTGCGCGCCGCCCGCCCCGCCGACTTCACCCTCGACCGCGACGCCTTCCAGCTCGTCTCGGGCCTCCCCCCGTCCAGCGAGACCGACTTTGTCGACGACGACTCCATCCGCCGCCGCTACTACCCCGAGGTCGAGCGCCTCCTCCTCGACGCCATCCCCGCCTCCGACCGCGTCCACATCTTCGACCATACCGTCCGCCGCGCCAGCCCCGGCGCCCCCCGCGTCCCAGTCACCCGCGTCCACATCGACCAGACGGCCCCCTCGGTCGCCAAGCGCGTCCGCCGTTACTTCCCCGACGAGGCCGACCACCTGCTCCGCCGCCGCTACCGCATCGTCAACGTCTGGCGGCCCCTCAACAAGGACCCCGTCGAGTCCTTCCCCCTGTCCTTTGCCTCCACCTCGACCCTCAGTGACCATGACGTCGTCCCCATCCAGCACCGCTACCCGGACGGCTACCTCGGCGAGACGGCAAGCATCCGGTACAACCCGGCCCAGAAGTGGTACTACCTCAGCGGCATGACGGGCGACGAGAGGCTGCTGCTCGAGTGCTTCGACAGCGAGTCCCTCAAGCCCGGCTCCAACATTGGGGGCAGGGTGCCCCACAGTGCCTTTGTCGACCCCAGGTCGCGCCCCGATGCCGTCGGCCGCGAGAGCATCGAGGTCCGCGCTCTCGTCTTTGGCCCTTAGCCTTCCTTAATATTGCACCCTGCTGGCAGGGCAGGGACGCCATCAACATGGACCTTTGATTAATGAGCATGATGACGCCATCTCGGATCATGATATTCACTCAAACGGCCGGTACGGAGCCGCATCAGGTAGTAAACTCGGTGTTAAATTCGGGGCCTTCAGCCCTTCTTTTTTTGCAAACCTCTGCGCATTGCATCTACCTCGTATATGCTCCTCTCTGTGTGTAGCTCGGGCCAGCACCGAGTCCATCAACGTCCCAATCCCGCCCAGCTCGTCAACAACAGAGTCGACCCCTGCCGTCGCAAGAACTCCCATCCACGTTTTCATGGGAAAGGCGGCCTCAGCAGGGAAATCCGAGGTAAAAAGCAACAAAGAAATCAACGTCTCCTCCTTGCCGATTGTGGCCTTGGCCTTGGGGCGCTGGCCGGGAACAACAAAGGAAACTGGGTACTCGCAATGAAGAACAGTCCTCCTCGCCTGCGCAAGGGGCGCTGCCGACTCTTGTGGTGGCTGCCACCGTTGCTTCCGCCAAGTTGGCCAGAGAGCACATGCGCTCGCGGCAAATAATGTCGCGCTTCTGCATATGCATCGAAAGGATGAACCGACGCCGCGCTGGTCCTGGAAATGCAGCCATAATGATGAAAACACAAAACTAAGAAAAAATCACCATCCTAGCCTCTGCGAGTCTTTCCGCGGCCACTGCCCGTAGTGCCCTGTCGACTCATGGCCACGCCGCCGGCGCTGCTCTGCCGACTCATGGGTGCCGCAGTCAGTTGGCCGTTGACAGACTGGCTGCCGCGGCCGGGGCTGTAGCACGCATCGCGTACGTTGCTGATCATGGGGCCAACGATGGGGTTGTCGCGGAGCAAGTCCGGTGGTATCTCCCGAGGGGGGTTGTGAAGCGTGAGGTATCGGCTGGTCTGGTAGGGGGCCGAGACTGCCTCCAACGTCTTGCGGATCCCCTTGGGGCTGTCCAGATTGCTGCCCGGCTTGCGGGTCGAGTCGTATTGTTTTAGGCCCGCTATGATTTGCAGGTCCGCCGCCACTTGAATGTCCGACAGCATGCCTGGCGCAGACGGCTCCGAGCCCCTCAACGGGTTCTTGATGTACTGGGCGGGCAGGGATTGGGGCATCCTGGGGTGGCATTCTGGGGTGTGCAGTATCTCCAGATTGGCGGCCAGCTCAGAGCTGCCGAGTCCCTCGACGGCGAGCCCCTTGTCGTCGACGAGGCTTTGATTTGCCGCGCCCCGAGTGCTCCGGGTAGCGTGCGACACCTGCCGCTCCATGGCGGGGGCCGTTGGCGGCGCCTCGCCCTCGCCCACATCGTTGTCTCCGAAGCCAGAGTCGCTGGCCTCGGGGGACGAGGTGCTGCCGTTGACGCGATGGCGCAGAATGTAGTTGTGGGCCGCGAGGGCCGAAGTGTTGTAGTGCATCGCCAGCTCCTTTTCCGTGAAGAGGCTGGTGATGGTGTAGACGGCGCCCAGCTTCCTGGCCTCGGTGCGGGCCTTTTCCGACTGCCAGTATGGCGTCGTGGCGTTGGCTTCCAGGGCCCGTCGCGTCGGTGCCGGGGAGCCTTCCTCGTCGCCGCCGTTGCGCTTCCGCTTCTTGTCCCCGCCGTAGGCGTGGCTTTCGTCGGCATCCTTGCGATTGCGCGTCGACCTCTTCCCGGGGTGGCCGCCAGGGCTGCCCGGGTTGGTGAGGCTGAACTGAGCTGGGTTGAGAAGCAGAGCGTTCGTGTCACTTATTTCGAACGCTTCCTTCTCCTTACTCAGGCGCGCTTTCTTGGTATTCAGCTGGTTGATGAGGCGGTCACGCATGGTGCTGTTGAGCGCTTCGTGCTCTCGCTTTGCCGTAACGACTTTGAACGTGTGCGTGCTCTTATACAGTTGCACTTTGCGCTCGTATTCGTCCTGCAGAAGCACAAGGCAAGAGTCAATAGGCGGCTCGCGAGGAAACACAGGAAATGGAGGCCCACCTTGGACTGTGAAAGGGTGTAGTCGCGGGACTCGAGCAAGTCCTGCATGTCGGACATGAACTGGGGGAATTGCATGCCGGCCATGTCAATGAGGCTGCGGGCATTTTCGGCACGGCCAGGAGTGCCCATGGCCTGCTTGTATTCTCTCTGGACTTGGCTTGCGGTCTCGACGGCGTTGGCGGCGTACGGGTCGACCTTTTGAAGTTTGTTGAGCTCGAATTGAATGCGTTGCAGCTGGTCGCGGTAGGCCGAGTCCTTGTCGTGCTGGAACCTCTCGGTCAAGACGGCGAGACGTTCCATGACGACCTGGCGCTTTCGGTCTCGCTTGGACTGGGCCGCGGGGAGAGGCGAGGGTCGATCAGCCCTGGCTCCCATAGCCGAGGGTGCAGCTGCGTCGCTCGCAGCCATGGCACGTCGGGAGGGGGTTGGTGTGAGAAAAGCACCAGGGCGAAGGGGAGCGGGCTGAGTTGACGGCGAGTCTGGGCACAGGGCGGGAAAAGTGTATTGCAAGGAAGCGGGCGGTTCCGAGCCGCTGTCGTAGAGCGAGCGAGGCAGCAGTGCCAGGTGCTTTTGCTCGGGCGCGGGTTCGGCTGAAAGAAAGAGGTAACAAAGGCGAGGGGGAAGTGGTTCAAATGATGTCAAAGATGACCATGTCAGAAGGACAGCCAAGGTATGTCCTCTCGCGGGACCAAAGCGGTGCGGCTCCCGGGCCACGAAAGGGGAGGCCGGATTACAATGCTCGAGCTGGCGCTGGTGGTGTTTGTGGGTTTCGAGCCGGCTCTGTCATGGCGTGGAGGGCATTTTGGGGGCGGCGGGCGGCGGGCGTAGCGACGGCTATGCTTTGGCTCGTGCCGTGCTGCTTAATGGGCTTTTGGCGCCCTCACCGCCTGCCCCAGTCGTCGACGGCCTGCGATTAGCGGCCTCTGTGATTGGCCCGGCTGGTGCACAGTGCCCACGTCGGCAGCAGTGGCTAAACACGCACTGTCTGCCTCGTTGCGCAACACTCAGCAGGATTGCCGTCTTCATTGATGCATTCACTGTGATTCTCGAGTATCAAATCACTTGTAAGCAGGGGGCCTCCTTCGTCCAAGTTGCCAAGCAAGCACACACTCCCCTCGGCCCTGATATGGTATCCGTAGAGGGGTGCCAGCTTGACACCGCCCAACCCAGCCCGCCATTCTCATGCTTCCCGCTTGGCTATCCTCTCCCAGCCTCCAGCCTTACATCCATCTACCTGTGCTCGTGCTGGAAATCTACAGCCCGCTCCGTAGCTTCTGCAGCTGGCTCATCAGCCCAAACCCTCCCGGCAGCGTCCGTGAGTCCTCGGCCGGACCCGCCTCCCTTGCCGAGCCCGTTTTCTTCGGTGTCGTCGCCGTCTTCCCCTCCTTTTTGGCCGCCTGGAGCTCCAATTCCCTCATCAGGTCGCGATGCCGGTCCTCGACCATCTTGGCCAGGCCCTCGATGAACCTGCTCCGCCCCTTCTCCTCGGCCGTCCCCCTCCACACGCTGGTCAGCTCCTTGAGCTCCTCGATCCTGGTTGCCGCCTTTTCGATGCCTTGCACCGGGTCGTCGCTTGCGTCGAGCAGCCCCGAGATCTCGTCCCGTAACTGCTTGAGTACCTGCTGGCCTTTTTCCTCGGAGCTTTGCTGCTCAGAGCCCGGATCCGGTGCCGACACAGACAAGAAGGAGGAGCTGACGGAGAGCTCAGATGGCGGAAAGGTAAAGGCCATGGCATCGCCGAATGTCTTGATGACGGAATCCAGCCGCGACCGCACCAGCGTCAGCGTTTGCAGCTGCTTGATGTAGCCCGGGTCCTCGGCCTCTTGGCCAGAGAGGCCCTCCGACTCCCCCCCGTCGCCCCCCGTGACAGTGGTCTCGCGTTGCAGGCCGCCGGGAACAAATTGCTTGATGTCGTCTTGCAGCGTCTCGTGCAGACTCTCCGAGAGCCCCAGCGTCTCGCCCCGCAGTAGCTCTACCTCATACGCAAGTCGGCTGCCGCTCCTCAGAATGTCGTCGGTGAGCTGGGTCAGCGTATTGGACAGCCTCGTCGTCTGCGCGTTGAGTTGCGAGAGGAGCGCCTGCGCCTGCGCCGACAGCTCGGCCACGGGCACCGGCTCGAGTCCTCCCTGAGTGGGGCCCTGCCTCTTGCCGAGGGGCGGCAGTGAGGCATTGAGAAAAGATGCCGGATCGAAAGATGGGCTTAGAAAGTCTTGGAGGAATGGATCCGCGGTGTGGCTGGACTTTGACTGAATGGCCTGGTCTGGTGATTTCCGTGCCTGGCTGGTCCGCGGCGACGAAGTTGCGCCGCTGTCTGTCCGCCGCCGCCCGATTTTTGCATCCGAAGAAGCCATCTGGCAATGGCTTTGTGCCTCGGTTCCGGTAATGTCCCCGAGTTGAAGCTCTCTCTGCCAAGTCCTGCGAGTTGGAGGTGTCTGCAAGTACCACCATAACAGCCGATGATGACCCGACCGGCAACTTTATGCGTCATCCACTAACCAATCGATGATGCGTCCACCAAACCCTCGCGCACTCTGTAGTCTTGAGCGGTGCAACCATGAGCGACACGGCAGAGGAAATGCGCATTGATCCGTCGAGAGCGCAGACCCTGGCCTCCCAGCTCAGCTCCGTCAAAGAGCGTGTCGCCGCCCTGGCCAACGGACGAAATGTAGGAGACTGGACGAGCCTGCCCTGCTTGTACAAGCCCCAGCGCCCGCCCGCTGGCTCGCGCTGACCGACCTGATTCTAGGTGCGCCTCGTCGCCGTCTCCAAGCTGAAGCCGGCAAATGACATCTTGGCCTTGCACCGGGAGCCCGTTGGCCATGTCCACTTTGGCGAAAACTACGCTCAGGAGCTGAGTCAAAAGGCCGACCTCTTGCCCAAGACCATTCAGTGGCACTTCATCGGCGGCCTCCAGTCTGGTTTGGACCAAGCCCGCGTCCGTCCACTCGTTCAAAAGTCCCCCTAACCCGTGCCACCAGGACACTGCAAGACCATCGCCAAGATCCCCAACCTCTTCTGCGTGTCCAGCGTCGACACCTCCAAAAAGGCCCAGCTGCTCCACGCCACCCGCGCCAGCCTCCTCTCCGCCACCCCGGCCTTGGCCAAGCTCTCCGTCCACGTCCAGGTCAACACGTCTGGCGAGGAGGCCAAGTCCGGTTGCGCCCCCGGCCCCGACACCGTGGCTCTGTGCCGCGAGATTATCGACTCGTGTCCCAGCCTTGACCTCCTCGGTCTCATGACCATTGGCGCCATCGCCCGCAGCAGGGCCACTACTCCGGAGAACCAGAATGAAGACTTTGACATGTTGCGCCAGCAGCGGGACCTGGTGGCCAACGAGTTGGGCCTGGCCCAGCATCGCTTGGAGCTGAGCATGGGCATGAGCGACGACTTTGCGGGCGCCATCACCATGGGCAGCGGAGAGGTCAGGATTGGCAGCACCATTTTCGGTCAAAGGCCAGCTAAAGCAGATGCCAAGCTCAAGGAATAGCAAGCCGGCGAGTGATCGACCACTAGAGAAGTAGATTCCACTTGTCGACCCCACGCATCGCGTCACCTTCGCCTGGCTGATGCCACCTGCGACTCCCTGTCACGCTACCGGGATTCAGGTATTATACAATCTTATGTTTGCCCTGTCGCGTGCAGCCACTGTATTCCATCAAGAGGATATTGGTATCAACACTCAGGAGGGCATGACGGGGGCAATCGTATCCTTTTCGTGATATTGCTTGCAATCCAGCCCTCGACCCGCGTCAGAGAATCCCAGCAAGTCACGCCCATGCCGTTGACCTGGCCCTGTGCGCGGGCGCAGAGCCCCATCAACAAGCCCTCACTCATTCATCAAACGCCACTACGCTTCCGTGCGTGCCGAGTCAACAAGTATTCCGAAAATGCGCAGTGATGTTGTTTTAGAATCCCCCAGTCCAAATTTCAAGACACCATGACGTTGCGAAATGTGTTCGAGATTTCTTCCCGGGTTGGCAAGTGGCGCTGTTCAGGCGCCGGCAGCTTTCCCGAGGAAAGCCTCTGCTGCATGAGCGCCGACAAGATAGACGGTACCGACTCGTCGGTTGCTCGGATGGTCATTCGAATCATCTGTGGTGGCGTGGTCAGTACCATGATAGCATCGAGGGAACCCAACGGTCACTGACCTGGCTGACGTAGTTTGGCTCCAATCTCAGGAGACAGCCAATCTTGCCGCCTTCTGAAGAGTGCAGGACACTGGCTCCCACCATATTTTTTGGGTTGGGGTCGACCATGTCCAGAAGCCCCCATCTGAATCCCTTGACTGTCGAGGCGACGAAGTGTTCCGTGATTTCCCTTCCCGCCGATTTTCCGGCAGACAGGCCAAAGATTTCTTGGGCTTCGCGAGGGCCAGCTCCTATCTGCTTCCATCTCCTGAAGAAATCTTCGGCCGAAAGCTCTGCCGGATCCATAAACTTGTGCGCTGCCACGGGCAACTTGAGCGTGACGGCCTGCAGGGCCCCAGCGAGGTAGCTCACTCGGATCGTTGGGCTTTTTGCAAATACCTTCTTCGCCTCAAACATGGTCACCTGCTGAGACTGTGCTCCTGGGGCAATCGTGCTTTCGGGGAGATTCTTCACGTCCCAAGTGACCTTGCCCTTCTCGCTGTCGTCCAGATCCAAGACGGTCGTGAACGACGTCATCGGTGCGGGAGCCTTGTTGGTGAAGTAGGTGATCAAGCAGGCCATCTGTCCGCGGTATTCGGAACGTACTCCGATTTGAACTTGGCCATCCTCGTAGAGCACGCCTTCTGACTTCATCATGAGCCTCTCGAAGCCCTCTTCCCAGCCGGGCGATAGGTGCGCGGCACTTGCGAGGTTGGGTGCCTTGAGCATCTTTGGCTCCGATGGAGAAGGGGCGTTGAGGTCCAGTCCGGCAAGATCCAAGGCCCCATTGGCGTGCCCGTTCGCGCCGTTTGCCTTGGCGCTGTCGACGGGAGCGGTTGAGCTGAACGTTCTCTTCAAGCTTCCAGACTTGGCCATGCCGAGTTCCGAGTTGTCCGTGTTTGCGTCTTTACCCCCGACCACCCATGTGCGCCGGTCGCTGGTGTTGGCATGCTTTTGGTGCAGCCTTGACAGAAGCGCAGACTCACGCTGAGGAAAAGGTGGCATCTCATCACAGACGGTTCTCAAGAGATCATCCGTAGGCATTCGCGCCAGCGCCAGATATTCACATGCTCTCTGCTGCATCTCCGAGTCCAACGTGTGGCTGTAGACCTCAAACGTGTGGAGCAGCTGTGGCTTAATCTCGGGGAACAGGTTGACAAATTTGATGAAGCACGACAGGATCATGGCGCGGGTGCTGGAGGAGCAGGCCGCGAGCTTCCCCTGGAGAGCCATGAGTTGCTCGATGGGGCTGCAGCGAGGCTGGTCGGCGACCAGGTGTCCAAACTCGCCGAGGATATATGCGCCAATCTTGACCAAGGTTTCGTGGCAGTGATCCGACTTGACATGCTGAAGAGTGTTCTGCGCCGCATAGACTTGAAGCTCTTCATTGTTCGTCACAATCTGGATGACGCGCTGCCATACCTCGTCGCTGACATGGTCCCCGGCCATTGCAATGAGGCGGAGAGATATATCGACATACCACTGCACGTCGGTGGCGTACTTTTCCGTCAAAATGGCAATCTTGAGAACCATTTCTTCCCGAATGGCAAAGTCTGCATTCTGGAGATACTGCAGCAGCTCGCCCACGATGACTCGCGCATTTGTCGAGTCGCACATGCTGTACAGAAGATCGAGGCCCTTTCGGCGCACACTGATGTCTCGGTCCTTGAGGGAGCCGAGGATGATGTCTTGGTGCTGCTTGATGGGGCCAAGGGTTTCCGACCGCGCGGCCAAATGGGTCATGGCTTCCAGCCCCAGATATCGCACGTTGGTCTCGCGACTCTGGATAAAGCGACCGAGTCGAGTCGAGATTTGCTTCATCAGCGCATGCTCAGTATCCAGGTGAATGATCAAGTTGATGGCTTCGAAAAGGATGGCATTCTGCGCATTGTTCTGCTGAACATTCTTGTTGGTTTCCATGGCAAGATTGAGTATCTTCTCCAGGGACTCTCGGATCATCTCGCGCACGTGGGTATCGTCTATGAGGAACAGCAGGGTAAGTCCAGGTCTCGTCAGTCCGGCGACACGCAGGCTTACCAGATGGAGCAAAGTACTGCAACAGCCTCAGAAGCTTGACCTGGAGCCAAGGGCAGGGGACTTTGTAGTATAGATAGTCGGTAGTGTACTCTCCGTCTATGATGATACGCTTCAGCCGCGCTGCCGCCTTGTTGTAGGCCCCGCGATACTGGTCCAGGTCGTCTTGCGCCAAAGTCATCACCAGGGATGTCACGGAGAGGGCCACGCCCAGGTCGGTGTCGTCCATCAAGTGGATGATGCGCTCAGCCCACTGCGGCGAGACAATACCCGGATGCTTTCGATAGAGGCGAAGCAGCGTCAGGGCCGCCTTTTTCTTGACGAAAGACTTTGAAGTTCTGCGCAATGGTCAGGGCGTGCCCGCCGACGCCAAGAGGATCGTGTACTCACGCTGAGATCAGTAATCTGTGCACTTCTCCGCTCAGGGCCTCTCCCATTTCGCGGCCGCCGACGTTGGCAATGGCATGGAGGGCCAGGCAGTTGAAAAGCTCATTGTTTTCCAGCAAGTCTTTGCGGATGCTGTTGACGACAAGGTGCAGGAGCTCGTGTTTTTCATGGAGGAACAGGGTCATGGCCAGATAACCAATCTGTTTCTCGGAATACTTGTTGGCCGAGATGAGGTTGACGGCTTCGAGATGGCCAAAGTCGACGTCCCATCCGAGAATGTAGATGTAGAGGAGCTTGCAGACGTATTTCTTCTTGTGGTAGCCGCTGAGGTTGCCATCCTTGAACTTTTGGCGAATGTTGGCCAGCTCCTTGTTGATTCGTTTCTCCTCGAGCTCACGGGCGCGGGCATTTCTCAAGTCGGCAATGAACTGCACGAGGCCTCGCATGTTGGCATTGCTGCTGCTCGAGCGGCCGAGGAAGCCGGATCCCGTGGCAGACATGGTGACGTTGCGGTGCGTTGCGTTGGCCGGCTTGGCTCGACAGGCCGAGGCTTGCAGCTGTGATGCGGGGGAGGCGTAGCAGGCCGTTCTGACACCTTACTATTCGGCTATGGGGAGAATTGCATAGTCGGACAGGAGTGGAACACGGGCTTCCTCAGCCTCCATCGACTGTGCGTCTTGTCGTTGGCGGCAGCGGTTACGTTCGATCGTCGTCTCCCGCGCGGGCGGGTCAAGAGCCTGCGGCTACAAGGGCTCGCATGGACCAACGGGCGTCCCGAGACGTGCGGGCTGTGGCCGTCGACAGAGGGATGGATCTAGGACGCGGGGCCAGGCCGGATAGCTCAGCGGACGGGGCGAGGATGACGGGCGAGGATGATTCGGATGATGCGAGTGTCGAGGCGAGGCCTCCTTGAAGGTGGACCAGCAGCTTCGGTGGATTCGCCGCTTGTCATCCGGGAATGAGAGAGGAAGGCGGGATCCTCCTCTAGCCCCTTTGCCGCCCACCTGGTCCGTGCACCGGAATATCCTCCGTGACTGGATTGGGCACCGTGTAAAAAAAACACCAGTTGCCCTGTGTTTCTACGACACACGCACAGTGTCGATAATGCAGTGCACTCCGTACAGCACCCTACCCCGAAACGCCATTCGTTAATCATGACCAACCAAGTATCTGTACTTCGAGCTTCAGCCACCACCAGATAGATACTCCTTTGGCTTGGTCGCGCCCGCCGCAGCCTCCCATCTCGTCCAGCTCGCCCACTGCAACCTCGACATACTTCAACTCGTGTGCGGAGTGGAATGTCATGTCAGAATGCGCTCGGCGAGCCTTGGCAACGGCTAAGACGTGGTGCAAGCCGTCGCCTTTGATCGCCGCCGCATCCCGTCGAACCTACGCAGTCCCCTCGGGAGGCGCTCCGCGGTTTCAAGTCTTCAATCGACGGACCAAATGGCTTCACAAGGAGCGCGCGGCTTCAAGGCCCCAAGAGAGTCGCCAAGCCGACTACCTGAAGGACGAGGTCGCAGTGCGACTCTCGGAGAGATTGCTAGTGAGACGGCCGCTCATAGCCACCCATGGACGGTGCCGCGACTGACTGCAGACCAGGACATTAATCGGCACTTCTCCCGAGTATTGGACCTGGGCGCCCACTCCTGCAACATTGCGCGAGCATTGGTCCGGGACAATCCAGATCCCGATCCTTCCAAACCCGAGTCTCCGCCGTTGTCCTTGCGCATATCCGAACTCGTGGCCGCTGACTCGTCCGAAACCCTGCTCTATCGCGATGCCGGCCACGACTTCAACGGCAAGCTCAACATCACTCGCAGAGTTTTGGAAGATGAAGAAACGATTCCCTACGAGGCTCAGTCTTTTGACATGGTCATGAGCTCGCTGAGCTTGCATTGGATCAATGATCTGCCGGGCATCCTGTCGCAGATCAACAACGTTCTCAAGCCAGACTGCCCATTCATCGGGGCAATGCTAGGGGGCGACACTCTCTTCGAGCTGCGGACTTCTCTCCAGTTGGCGGAACAGGAGAGAAGAGGTGGCATGTCCCCTCATGTTTCCCCCTTGGCCGATGTGAGGGACGTTGGTGGGCTTCTCCAAAAGGCGCGATTCAAAATGCTGACCGTGGACGTCGATGACATTATTGTCGACTACCCCGACACGTTTTCTCTGATGCAGGATCTGCAGGCCATGGGTGAGAGCAACGCCGCGTTGGGAAGAGAGATGGGCCCAATTAGCAGAGACGTTCTCCTCGCCAGCGATGCCATCTACCGTGAACTTCACGGCAACCCGGACGGAACCATTCCGGCGACATTTAGAGTCATCTACATGATTGGCTGGCGCGAAGACGCGAACCAGCCAAAGCCCCTGCCGAGAGGCAGTGGGGAGATAGATTTGAAGGATATACTGGAGAAGCAATGATACCGTGCGCCGACCTTTGACAGTTTGCAGAGCTGGAAACAGGGGTCGACACAACCATGTGGGCGCTTCTTGGGTGAGAGTGTTACCAATGGTTGCTTGTACTTGCGCTTCAGTCGTTCATCTAAGGTCGCCGATGTTGTGCAGATTGGAAAGAAAACAGCCGTTGGGCTCGTCAAAAGCCTGCCCCCTTTATACCCGGCGCCAGTCCGTCATGGTCCGCCCGATGCAACCCAACCCAGCGACATCGACGAGCTTCTCATGCCAGCTCAGCAGGACGCTCAGGGCGCCCGACGCGGGCTCGTTGGATGCTCCTGGTCGGGAACCAACTTGGCTGAAGCCGCCGGTGGGCTGGGGAGTGACCTTGGAGGGTGATCTTAGGCCTCCGGCGGGATGGCCCATGGCCATTCCCTTGTAGCTGTCACGGCGCGTCAGCTACTTGCCCGATGACTGCCTGCAGCTGGGTAAGAAACGCACATGTACTTCATCAGGACGTCCAGGCACTCGGAGCCGCCGGGGGACTCGTAGATGCCCTTGAGCAGTGGGCTCATGTCGCTGGCCTTGATGGACTGGAGGACCTCGATGATGGTCTGCAGGTGCGCGTCCTAAAATGTGGCAGGATATCAGCACCACTCTCCAGCCGTCTCTTTCGCAGTCCCTCCTCGTCCCTCACCTTTGCGGCGTCGGCGCCGTTGTACACGGGCGTCTCGAGGCACCCCCGCAGAGCCCCCTCGGCGTCACCGCCCCGCAGCAGCTGGCGAACCTGGCCGGCGAGCTGGCGGACCTCGGCCTCGGAGACGTCTGGCTGCGGGGGCCGCAGGGTGGCCGTGTCGAAGTTTAGGCTCGAGTCCTCGGTGAGTGCGTCGATGTTGATGGTGCGCCAGGCATCGCTCAGGGTGGCGCTCGTGTGCTGGTGGATGATGGACATGGTGGGGGATGCGCCCGGCGCAGCACCCGGCCGGTCGGGGCGGGGGACGGCGAGTTTGGAGGAGAGGGTATTGGGGTTTGGGGCAGTCGGGAGGTGCGATTGGCGGTGCCGAGGGTGTTGGCGGTGGGCGAGTCGAGGTCGGGAAGCTTTGTGCCGGAGTTTGGAGAGGGATGGACGTCGTTGAGCTGCGTCACGCGGCGGGGCGGATGATTTTCCATGTCACGCTGTAGCCTCGTGAGGGGCCCCCACCAAAACCAGGTACCTGCAGTAACTATACATACGTAGCGCCTCGCAGCTCCAGACGCTACAGCAGCAGGTAAAGGCGTCGGAATGACTGGCAGGCTGGGCAACGAGACTTGATGCTGAAGCGTAGAACTCCATTAGCCATCATTGTGTCTTTTCCAGTGTGCAGCGGGTGACTGCTTTCAAGTTTCGCCTCGAGCTTTCCCGCCTACCCTATACCCCAACTCGCCTATCACCGAGCACCACCAGGCAGGCGAGGACCGAAGCTGAACAAACCGCAGTTTGCCGGCTGAGGACGACATCTGCCGACGGTGACAGTCTGCTGCGCCGTGAAAGGCACCGCAACATGGTCTCTTCTCCTGTCGGTGCCGATCCCGACAGCTCTAGCACGCTGGGCCGAGAAACTCATCGTCTGCGGCAGGCAGATGCATTTCTCCCTGCATCATCCTCAGCCGCCGGGAGCAAAGTCTTCCACGGGGACGCGGATGGACAACCACGGTGTGTCCCCGACGGAAAAGAAAGGCCATGGCCGCAACACGGCGAAGGAAACGAGTAGTCGGCGAGCACCATGCATGTACTGTACCGTCGCGTCAGCTTCGCCGGTGGTGGTGACGCGGGAGCTGCGGCTAGACTTGCAATGGCGGTTTCCAGATTGCAGGCGGGACGACGGGACTGCCATCCCGAGCCCTGCTGTTCCGCTGCAGCCCCGAAGCGTCCGAGGAGAAAAAACTACTCCAGTCGCCGAACAGGAGGAAGCTCACACCAGCCCCAACCGTCGGCCTCGTGCTCGCCAGCAACGGCGTGCCTCTTATCCTCGCCTTTCTTCCCCCGCCCCCCTTTCTTCTCCCCTTTTCTTTTCAGAGACACTCTTGTCTCAGCAACAAAAGCACAAGCACAGGCTCCTTTGTCAAATCACACTGGGCGCCGCCGACCTGGGTCCCGAGACGAGCCGTGCCGATCCTGCTGCTGGAGCGACCTTTGAAAGCATGGATGATGATGATGACCGGATATCTGGGGATGCCTTGGGCCATTGCCGTCCGTGGCATGTGGCTTGGCTGGCGCCTCCAACCGTTTCCCCCCCACGCGAGGCCGTCGCCACAAATCTTACCTTGTCTTGTCCTGCTACCTGGGGGCACGTTCATGTTTCTCATTCATCATGGCTGCCGCGTGGTGTTGGCGGAAGCTCTCCCCGACGACCACGCGGCGAGTCCTTGAGCCTGCAACCTTGAACCTAGAGTTTTATTCCCACAGGGTATGTACCTGGTCGCACTCCTCGCTCGACTCGGTGGAGGCGAGCCATGGTCAATTTCACATGCCCAGGACCGGGCCGGCCATGGCGAAAAAGTCTGTCCAGTCTGCCGCCCTGCATATTCCATGCACAACTGCACCGAGCATGAGTGCCTGTAAATCACCTACCAAGTAACTTTGGGAAATACGAACCATGTACGGATACAGTATGCATGTTGGACTCGGCCAAGCCAAGCTCTGCCGCCAAGGGGTCCCGTTCTGGACGGCGGGATCCGTCTCAACAATTCCGGTAGACAATGCCCTGCCTCTGGATCTTGCTGCGATGCGGCCTTGCCGTTCCCACTGCATCCACCGGGCGGCGCCAGCTTGGCAGCCCTGTTGACATGTTGCAGGCAAAACCCATCGGTGCAATTTGCGATGACATGGGGGGGGGGGGGTGACGGATGAGCCTCGACTCTACTTTCGCAGACACGATCCGACTTGCCGACGACAATGTGGACTCTCATGGTGTGAACATTTCGCTTGTAGGTATGTACGACTGCAGGGGGCAGATGTGCCTGAAGAGCTCCATCTGTTTTCGCTCAAGAGGCGCAAAGCATGGAGGAGGCGGCAGATAACGGGATCGGATGAATGCCGGTCGCGGTGCAGAATATAATCATGGGCATGTAATATACACACACGCGCCAATGACTCGCCTCTGGCCGTACAACTTGTGTGGGCGTGGTGTTGACGAAGGCAGCCAGCCCGTGCGGCGCACCCATCCTTTGTTTCAGCCAGTATGGGAATAGTCTCCAGTGCATGTACCACACTTCTTTGTCGTCTGTTAGCTGAGGCGAAGGCGCACGCGCTGTCGATTGCTCTCCCGGACCACAGGACCCTGCCGTTGCGGCCCACACGTGGGCGTCACGTTGTGAACCTTGGAGTGTTGTTTACAATGGCCACCGAGTGCCAAAGGAATGCCCCCATCTCTCAAAGGCACACTGCCGAGTTTTGTCGTGGCCAACGACGAGGCCATGCGCGCAGAGGCCATGGATGCATGGGAGGCGTCGCAGAAGCACGGCAATGATGCGGGTCTCATGCGCGTTGCGTTGGTTGCATGGCAGCGCAGTGCAGCGCAGTGTGCATGAGCCAGTTACAGCATGGTTTGTTTGTTTTCTTTTGAGCCTCATGACGCCACGTCCAGGACACGGAGCCGATCCCGGATCCCGGGCCAACTCGGTGCTCCGGTTGCGCCGGGCCTGGGCTGCGGCAAACGGCCGGCCTCGGTGCCACGGGGAACGGCTCGCGCCTGCGCCACGGGGACAAAGGGCTGGTTTAATTCGGGGTGCTTGGTTGCGCACACCATACATACATGCATTATTACACACGCACATACACACACGACGGCCCGGAGCCGGCGCGCAGACAGCATTCCCCGGGCGCATCAACCGTGCCGTGCCGCTCGTCTCAGCACGTCGACAGTTGCCACGGCAGCCGGCCAGAGTCGTCGGTTGAGCGCCTGCGCATAACCCCCCACCACCCGCTTTGTCTGTCCGTGCCGGGATGCCTTTAGCTATTTCGGCCCGTGGCTTTGTCGTGTGTGGCACGGATCATGCGACGGGCATGGCGCCGAGGGGGGCGGGGATGGTGGAGACTTTTTTTTTTGGTCTTCGGCACCGGCCGCTCCTTTGTCTAAAAGGCCCCACTGAGGCACTACCAGGTATTCGAATACATATGTACAAAACTGCATCTATGTATCCGCACAGGGTACAGATACTGGTGGTGATGAAGCCGGATACCCGCGAGAATGTATGTACATGGCATCAACCTTGCTCAGCTGCAAGCCGGAATGTCACCAATTACCTGTAATGTCGCCAAGTCGCACAAGAAGCGCCGCCGCAGGTCACCTCCCTCGGCTGCGTGCTCCACTGTAGCACCCAGACGTTCTGGAAGCTTGCACGGGCGCCAGCACGCTGCAGCCACGGGGGGAGGAGGGAAAGGTACCTGCGGCCGTGTCCCGGAAAAGGGGTACATGTGCCGCGGGCAGGAATGGGGGGCTGGGCCGGGTTCTGCGGGGCATCAAAGGCGGCCGAGATACACTGACGGCTCTCTGCGTTTGGATGAATGTCGCCTGTCTGTCTTGGGGGGGGGGTTACGGCTGTAAGAGTACTACCTACCTACTACTACTACTACTAGGTACCTACCTGTGTGGACAGTGCGCCGCGCCCGGGCTCTCTCTACCCCAGCCGCCTCGGCAAACGGCTGCTAATCGGACAAAGGACCTGGCCAACGTGGTGTCGTAGCAGCCAATGCAACCGCTCTGGTGCGTGATCCTCTTTAGGTGCTGTACAGTAGGTACTCTGTACAGTACGGAGGACTCTCTTGCAGCGCTCTTGCAGTGCACGCAGGTCCCTCCCTACATCCGCGCGGGCCGCGACGCCGTCCCTCGATCCATCGCCAACTTCCTCAGCGCCTCGTGCTTCAGGTCTGCGGGCCTCGCCCTTCTTTGTGCAAACGGGCAAAATGAAATCGTCGCTGGCCTGCCGGCACGGAAATACCCTGAAGCTTTCCACATCGCACGTGCTTGGCTCATGGCAGAATCCCCAGCAGCGTTCCCACAATCCACCGTCGCCACCCAACGCTCCAAATTGCCACCATCCTGCGTGTACGTACAGCACCAACCCGCATGGCTGTCGCGTGGCTCCTGGCCCAGTTGGCCGTCTGAAGCGGGTCGCCAAGCACCTCTTGTTCGCCATGCAACAGCCCGAGATGAGGTGCAAAAAGGCTGACGTTCCATCTCCAAATCCTCCTGGCGTCAGCCCGTCGCATCGGATTGCCTCTCGCCTTTTGCCGACGGCGGGACAGGCCATGACTCTTACACGTTTCCCTCCCTTGGGGGCTTCGCTCTCGGTCGCACCGCCCCAGCCCAGCCCGCCTTGTCCCTGTCGTGAGCCTCGCCACTTCTGCGGCGGCCAAGAATATGTGGCAGCAACGCCCATCAATCAACCCACCGATACTGCTTTGTACGTGCCTAGTGGCTAGTGACGCTGTGCGAACGTGGGACAAGCCACGACGAGTCGTTGGCGTACGAACCATGAGGCGCACAGAGAGAGGGAGACAGAGAGAGAGAGGGTCTGGTGGTGGCCTGGACAAACGCGGGCCCAAGCAACAGCAGCGCCTTTGCCGCCCCAAGAATAGCAACTGGCGGGAAGACGACGCACATGCCCAACGGCCGGCCCCTCCCAAAACGTGCCCGTTCCATTTGGTGACAGCACCGTCGCCTTGTTGGCTGACAAGGCGGGTCGGGACCGACGCACGTCACGGCTGTTGGCTCTGAGCGACGACTTGGTCAAGGTACAGTGAACCAAGTACAGCCTCGGGTCAGCTGAGAGAGCCCGCGTTTGCCTGAGCAGCCCCAGAGCTGACGCTGACGCAAGGGGGCACGAGCCAAACAGCCCGAGGCCATGATGGCAAGCAGGGCAGAGCCAAACACACACACACTCTCTCTCTCACAGCCCTCGTGTGAAAAGGAAAAAAAAAAAGGAGTAGGAGGAAAAATCTTTTCGCAGGCTAGCCAGACCCTTGAAAGTCTGGTCAGGAGCACCAGGCCGGATGGTTGCGTTCCCGGCGCCCATGTCCTTGGTGGATTGCAGTCTGCGAAGGGGCGTCTGCTATTGAATGCCCACTGTAAATCTAGTGCCTAATTACCGTACCTGAAAATGGCGAGCTTGCAGCAGTATTATTGACCGGCATGGCCATAGTGGTGCCGAACCTTGACTGCCTACCTGCTATTCGTACATACCAGGCTGCTGGGACATGAACAAAAGCGCTTTACAAGGCTGCGGCGGCCAACGACGACGCGTGACACGAGTGCTCATTGTCGCACCTGTTACCGAGATCTGCGGGCGCTCGGAGGAAAAGCTGACTGTCCCCGACTCGCCAGTGTACTGTACATGGAAAGCAAAGGGCGGGCTCCTTTGTTGCACGGAAACCGTTGCCCGTTGGGGGCGCAAACCGAAAGTACCGCGTGTTCCTGGACGAGTGGTAATGACGGCGGACCGACTCATACATGTGCTTCTGGCTGGCAGGCAGAGGTCAGGTGCAGAGCAGTGCAGTCTTACAAGGCATCAGTCAACAGGCGCCCAAATGGGACAGACGAGGCAAACGAGACAGCTTGTGTCGTCGCGCACTCGTGTATGACGGGAGAGCAGAGATGGGACTATAGGCAATAAACACGAGGTGCTTGTCCAACCGGCCTGGTGTCATACACGGAAGCCAACCAAGGTGGGCGCGGCGGCGGGACCGGGGCCGGGGAAGCGCGGCTGTGGGACTTGGCGGGCGAGAGGGTGCGGCGCATGCTGGGCTTGCAAGCCACGCCCGCTCGGATGGAAAGGCCGTGACTCCTCTTGACCATGGCCACGAGCGTCATGAAACGAGGCAGACGGACCAATGCTCCCTGGCATCGGGGATGACGGGCGGGCCACGGCGACATGGATGCATGACGGCTGACTGGCAGGCGAGCTTCATGTCCGTCGAGCATGACGACGAATGACCACTTTCGGGGCTCCTGTGTGGCTCAGCAGCTGCAGCTGCCACCGACGGGACAGGCCGATGACTGGCTTGCTTTGCCCTCCACGCCACCCCGACGAGTATTGTTACTGATAATTAATGACAGGCACCAAAGAAGGAAAAAGGCGAGAAAAATCTGTTGCGAAACAAGACGTGAATCTCTCTCTCCCTTGGTCTGTCCCGACTGTACCTCGTGGAAAGCTGGTGAGCCAGACGAATTGCAGGACAAGAAAAGAAATTTTTCTGGCGCAAGCGGCCCAAGTCTCCGGGGAAGAGGAAACCCTTGCCCGATGACCGTCGACGGCCGCTTGTCGCCGCGGCCGAAGGGGCCCAGTTCGGCATGTCAGGCCCCCTGGC